>BOPN01003255.1:125619-128119 GCA_017312705.2 Penaeus japonicus | reverse complement strand
AAATGATTACTAACGATTTTAACATTATTCTTTTATTATTATTATTATTATCATTATTATTATTAATATTATTTTATTACCATAGTTATTATTATTATTTATATATTATTATTATTATTTATATATATATTATTTTTTTATATGTTATTATCAACATATTATATATATCGTTACCGTATCCAGTCATTGTTGTTTGTTTGTTTGTTATTTTATTTCCTACCCTTGTTGTTGTTGTCATGGATTTTCCTTTGTCTTTATCGTAGTATCCGCCTTGTGTGTGCGTGTGTGTGTGTGTGTGTGTGTGTGTGTGTGTGTGTGTGTGTGTGTGGTCTCTTCTATTTCTTCTCTCTCTTCCTCTTCGTTCTGTTTCTCTTCTTCCATTTCTCCTTCTTTCTCTTCCTCTTCCCTTTCTCCTTCTCCTTTCTCTTCTTCTTCGTCGTCATCTTGTTCTTCAGTTATTTCTTTTCTCTTTTTTCTTCTTCATCGTCATTTTTTCTACCTCTTTCTCGTATTTTTCCTCATTTTTATTATTATTATTATCATTATTATTATTCTCCTCTTCATCCTCCTTCTTCTTCTCCTCCTCCTCCTCCATCTCCTCCTCCTTCTTCTTCTCCTCCTTCTTTTCCTCCTCCTTCTCCTCCTTCTCCTCCTCCTCCTCCTCCTCCTCCTCCTCCTCCTCCTCCTTCTCCTTCTTCTTCTTCTTTACCTTCTTCTTACTCGCCTTATTCCGAGAGGCCAGGAAGCTACAACCCAAACTGACCCTTATAGAGAGAATCAGCAAGGGCCATTCTCGCCTTTCCTCTTAACCACACTTACTTCCTCTAATATCGACATTGCATATTGCAACATTCAATTATTATTTTTATTATTATTATTATTATTATCATTATCATTATTGTTGTTGTTATTGTTGTTGTTGCTTCCCTTCCCTTGCAATGGTGTTTGATGTCGAGTTGCAAGTCATTCGCAATTCGCAACATTCATTCATTAAAAGTGGAATTGTTTCCTTGCAAGATATTCAAGTCGTAATCACGCGGCGAAAAAGTTTCTTTCGTGTTGCATATGGGGGGGGGGCGAGATTGCCTTCCTGTTGCCATGGTTACAGTGCAAGAAGCGAAAGTGCTGCTTCACCTAGCAACATCCAGGTGGTCGGGTGGTGATGTAGCAGTGATGAAGGGGTGTGTTTGTGTGTTTGTTTGTGTTTGTGTTTGTGTGTGTGTATTCGTGTGTGTATGTGTTTGTTTGTGTGTGTGTGTGTGTGTGTGTGTGTATTTGTGTGCGTTCGTGTGTGTGTGTATTTGTGTGTATTCGTGTGTGTGTGTGTGTGTGTATTTGTGTGTGTTCGTGCGTGTGTGTGTGTGTGTGTGTGTGTGTGTGTGTGTGTGTGTGTGTATTTGTGTGTGTTCGTGTGTGTGTTGTGTGTGTGTGTTTGTGTTTGCGTTTGTGTGTGTGTGTGTATTTGTGTGTGTGTGTTTGTTTGTGTGTGTGTGTGTGTTTACGTATGTTTGAATGGGTCATAGGTTTGTGTCTGTGTGTTGTTCTTTCTCTTTCTCGTTCATTATTTCTCTCTCCATCTCTCTCTCTTTCTCTTTCTCTTTCTCCCCCCCCCCCCCCGCTCTCGCTCTTTCTCTTTCTCTCCCCCCCTCCCCCCGCTCTCGCTCTCCTCTCTTTCTCTTTCTCTTTCTCTTTCTCTTTCTCTCACCTTCCCCCGGTCTCACTCTCTCTCTCTTTCTATTTCTCTTTCTCCCCCCTCTCCCCTCTCTCTCTCTCTCTCTCTCTTTCTCTCTCTCTCTCTCTCTCTCTCTCTCTCTCTCTCTCTCTCTCTCTCTCTCTCTCTCTCTCTCTCTCTCTCTCTCTCTCTCTCTCTCTCTCTCTCATTCTCAGGCTCATACGTACGTTATGTGCATCCATACACACGCAGATTCGATTTAGAAATGGATGGTGTGTTTAGGGCGGTTTGTCATGCAGACGTAGGGTTGTCATGCAGACGGCTAACAGTTTAATCATGCATGAAGGAGATTCGCTCTCACGTGACCTTATTTACCTTTGCCATAGCTCTTTGCTTGCCGTACCTGTCTTTGCCTTACCTAATTTTCCCTTTCCTTTGTTTGTCTTACCTTTGTTTACTTTACTTTTCTTTGTCTTATTTTTTTTTTTTTTTACCTTTACTTTGTTTACTTTACCTTCCTTCGCTGATCGGACTTTTTCTCTTTATCTCTCGGTCTCTTTGTCTCTCTTTCTCTCTTTCTCTCTTTCTCTCTTTCTCTGTTTCTCTCTGTCTGCCTCTCTCTCTCTCTCTCTCTCTCTCTCTCTCTCTCTCTCTCTCTCTCTCTCTCTCTCTCTCTCTCTCTCTCTCTCTCTCTCTCTCTCTTCCTCTCTTTCTCTCTATTTATCTCTCTATCTATCTCTATCTCTACCCCCCCCCCCCCCGTTCCGTATCATTCCTCCACATCTCCCGCCAAAAAGTCATAGATAGCAAAGTCGACGTTTCAGCGGC
>BOPN01003255.1:115619-120619 GCA_017312705.2 Penaeus japonicus | reverse complement strand
TTCTTTGCCTTATTTTTATTTTTTTTTTTACCTTGATTTTGCTTACTTTACCTTCCTTCGCTGATCGGACTTTCTCTCTCTCTTTCTCTCTGTCTGCCTGTCTCTCTCTTTCTCGTTCTCTCTGCCTACCCCTCTCTCTCTCTCTCTCTCTCTCTCTCTCTCTCTCTCTCTCTCTCTCTCTCTCTCTCTCTCTCTCTCTCTCTCTCTCTCTCTCTCTCTCTCTCTCTCTCTCTCTCTCTCTCTCTCTCTCTCTCTCTCTCTCTCTCTCTCTCTCTCTCTCTCTCTCTCTCTCTCTCTCTCTCTCTCTCTCTCTCTCTCTCTCTCTCTCTCTCTCTCTCTCTCTCTCTCTCGCTCTCTCGCTCTCTCTCCCTCGTGTACAACGCTATCAACTGCCATTTCTCTCCCCGATCCCTCATCTATCCTATTCCTCATCCTAATCCCTCTCTTATCCGTCTATCCATTCCCTGTTTTTTTTTTTTTTTTTTTTTTTTTTTTTTTTTTTTTTTTTTATTGGCATTCCTGTTGTGTTTTCTGTCGTTCTGTTATTGTTATTGTTATTATTTTTATTATTGTTGTTTTATTGTTGTTATTGTTGTGTTTTAGTGTTGTTGTCTCACAGTTGTTATTCTTTTGTTCGTTGTTTTTCTTGTTCTTTTCTTGTCATTATTATTATCGTCTGAGTTTCATTTCAATTTGTTATTTTTATTATTGTTGTTATTTTGGTTGGTGTTATTAGCGTAATGTTGTTGTAATCGTGATCTTTCTTGTGTTGTTAAACTTTATTTGATTATTTCTTTATCTTGTTGTCATTCGTTTCTTTGTTAAATTCGTTGTTTATTTGTAAACGATTTTTTTATTTCTTCTGTGATATTACAACCTTTTTTTGGTATATTTTTCTTTTCTTTTTTGTACTTTATTGTGTTATACGTATAGTGCACAATATAGTGATATAATGTAGTGTATATCTGGTTTATATTTCGTGCACAGTAGAGCGTCATATATCATTTCTACCCATATAACCCGGAAGAAGAACACGCTAAAATAACTCTTTCTCTCTCTCTCTCTCTTTCTCTCTTTCTTTCTTTCTCTCTCTCTCTCTTCCTCTCTCTCCCTCCCTCTCCCTCCCTCTCTCTCTCTCTCTTCCTCTCCCTCCCTCCCTCCCTCCCTCCCTCCCTCCCTCCCTCCCTCCCTCCTCTTCTCCCTTTCTTTCTCTCTCGCTCTCTCTTCCTCTTTCTCTATCCTCTCTCTCCTCTCTTTCTTTCTCTTTCTTTCTCTCTCTCTCCTCTCTCTTCTTCTCTCTCTTCTTCTCTCTCTTCTTCTCTCTCTTCTTCTCTCTCTTCTTCTCTCTCTCTCTCTCTCTCTCTCTCTCTCTCTCTCCCTCCCTCCCTCCCTCCCTCCCTCCCTCCCTCCCTCCTTCCCTCTCTCTCTCTCTCTTCCTCTCCCTCCCTCCCTCTCTCCTTCCCTCCCTCTCACTCCCTCCCTCCCTCCCTCCCTCCCTCTCACTCCCTCCCTCCCTCCCTCTTACTCGAGGGGAGGGGGTAGGGGAGGGGATAGGGGGTAGGGGGAGTGGTAGAAAGGGGTAGGGGAGGGGGAATGGGGTAAGGGGTAGGTGGAGGGGAGGGGTAGGGGTAGGGGGGAGAAGAAGGGGGGTAGGGGATGGGTAGGGGGAGAGGGGGTTGGATGGAGGGGATGGGGAATGGGTAGGGGAGGGGAAGGAGTAGGGGAGGGGGAGATGGAGGGGAAGGGGCAGGAGGGGGGGTCGTTGGCAGAGATTCAGACTGAAAGAGGAGGCGGCCTGGCTCTGCCTCACGTACACGTGAATGGATACACACGAATGTACGCACATAGCCATGTGTGTGTGTATATATATATATATATATATATATATATATATATATATATATATATATATATATGTATATGTAATATATATGTGTGCGTGTGTGTATGTATATGTATGTATGTATGTATGTATGTATGTATATATATATATATATGTTTGTACATACATTCATACATACATACATACATACGTACATACGTATTTTCATACATACATATTTGGAGTGATAGAGAGAGACATACGGAGACAGAGAGAAAAGGAATCCATATGGAAGAGAAGGAGATGAGAGGAGAGAAGGAGAAGAGAAAGAAAGAAAGAGAAGTGAGTGAGTGAGAGAGAAGTAAAAAAAGAGAAAGTAAGAACTTAGTGAGAATGCGAATTACAATAGAAAAGAGAGAGAGAAACTACACAACATCCATCCATCAATCCATCCACCCAGACAGACAAACAAGCACAGACAAACAATCAAACAAACAAACAATCAAACAAACAGACAGACAGATAAATAAACAGACAGACAAACAAGCAAACAGATAAGCAGACAGACAGACAAGAAGAAAAACAAACTAACTTACAGACAAACAAACAAACAAACAGACAGACAAGAATACAAACATACTAACTAACAGACAGACAGACAAATAAACAAACAACCAGACACACAAACAAACAACCAGACACACAAACAAACAACCAGACACACAAACAAACAGAGAGACAGACAAACAAGCAAACAAACAACCAGATAATCAAACAGACAAGCACGACAGTAAAGCACGACAGACAAACAAGCAAACAAACAAGAAAGACAGACAAGCAAGACAGACAAGCAAGCATGCCGCCCCCCCCCCCCCCCGCTAAGCCAGCGTCGCAGGGCGATCGTGGCGGGAAACCCTTCAAGAAGCTTCTCAGAGACCGCGGGGTCAGTGTGCTTGTTGCGGAATGCGGGGTCAAAATTCCTGGATATATTTGAGAAGGAAAGGGAGATGTTTTGATAGTGTTATTATGTAAAGGATGTTGTTGTTGATGTGTTGTTGTTGTTGTTGTGATATGAATTATTGTTGTTGTGGGTTTTTATTATTGTTATAATTATTATTAACGTTATTGCTACTGTTCTTGTTATTATAGTCTCTCCGTTTGTAAAGAAATAGTTGAAACTTAAACTTAGAAGACAAACAAACGAAGGGGAAGAAATAAAAAAAATAAAAATAAAACGCAGTGAAACAATAAACAAAAGAAAAAAAAAGGAATGTCTGCTCTCACGGTATCCCCGGCTGCCAGATGCGCGACGACTGCCAGATGCTCTCGATGCCCGACCTTGAGTTATAAAGGAAGGGGAAAAGTTGCAATTTTTTTTTTTTTTTTTTTTTTTTTTTTTTTTTTTTTTTTTTTTTTTTTTTTTTTTTTTTTTTTTTTTTAGCACTCTCTCTAATTAGTTTTTTCTTTTCTTTTTTTATGATTGTATTGATAGCTTGGTTTTATATGATATAGATACTGTGGTGTATTCTATGTTAATTAACAGAAGCATTATCGTATTTTTTACTGTGATTAATTTATTTTCTTAATTATCAAAGGGAGAACAATTATGATGGTTGGGATGACCGAAGAATTGTTGATTATTGCTTTTGTGGCAGACTTTGTGGTTGGTATGATTATTATGATTATTAATATTATCATCATTATTATCATTATTGTTAATCATTATTATTATTATCGTTATTAATATTATCATCATCATCATCATTATCATCATTATTGTTGATCATTATTAATATCATCATCATCATCATCATTATCATCATTATTGTTGATCATTATTATTATTATCATTATTATAATTATCACTAATATTATTATTATTATTATTATTAAGACTATTGTCATTGTTGCAATTTGCTTTTATTTATTTACATAATTATTATTATCATCATCAGTGTTGTTATTATTATTATTATCATCATCATCATCATCATCATCATCATCTTTATCATTATCATTATTATTTATATTATTGTTGGTGTTATTATTTATCTACGTATTTGAGTAATTTTCTTCTTTTTTGGCAAACTGGTGATAGTAATAATAATTATAGTAATATAAATACTGATGATAATAGTAATGGTAATAATGTATAATTAATATTATTATTATTATTATTGGAAAGCTAAGGCTGCCTCAGAATGAAAAAAAAACAAAAAACTTTTAGAATGTATATACATATATGCATATGTATGTGTATATATATATATACGAGAAAAAGTATTATGTAGTTTTGTTCACAATGTAGTTGATATATATTGATATATATTGTGTGTGTGTATGTGTGTGCACTTATTTTCTTTTTTTTATAGCTGCATGTAACTCCAAATTGTGTATATTTGTATATTTTCCAAGTACATATTTTTTTGCAATAATGCATAGTGTTTCAGTCGATTCCATTTTGTTTTATCATTTTTATATTTATTTTTATTAAAGCATTTTTTTGCACTAGTTTCTATCAATCTATTTTCTAAGACAGGTAACAAGATTTCTCAGTTGCATTTTCTGTTGCAAAGTGTTAAACAAGATTTCCTTTTTTGCATATCATGTTTTTTTTTTTCTTTCTTTCTTTTTTCCTTTTTGCAGTTCAATTTCTTTTTCTTTTTACATTTATTTTTCTTTTTTTCCAAGCACAAAGAACAGAATTTTACCTGTCAAGTCTTGAAGTTCCGGAAGTCATCCATAACTTCACCAAATCCAAGATGTCAGGCGGATGTCAGCTGGACGTCAGGCGCTGTAATGGATGAACGCAGAGAAGCCATTGCTACTTCCTGAAAAAAAAAAAAATTGCAGCTTTTTTTGCAACTTTGGCGATGGCTGGGTCGGTCGGTTGGCGTGTTCGCTGCAATGACTTTTTAGTTTTTGTTTTTTGTTTCTCTCTCTCTGTCTCTCTCTCTCTCTCGGTTTTTGGTAATTTTTTTCACGTTTTTCGTTTGGGGGGGAGGGGGGAGGGGGGAGGGATAGAGAAGGAAGGGGAATATCGTTTTTTTTTTCTTCTTCTTCTCCTTTTTCTTTCTTTCTTTCTTTATTCTTTTTGATAGTTCCGACGTAAGAGGTTTGAGTTTTTGGTGTCCGCGAGCTCCCTTTTCGAAATTTGGGTTAGGCGATTTTCGAAATT
>BOPN01003255.1:98119-108119 GCA_017312705.2 Penaeus japonicus | reverse complement strand
CCAAGCAGACCCGAAACTAGCAGTGAAGGCGAGGCTTGTAGGAGGCGTGAAACTGACCCACCAGCTGCTACAAGCCCACATGAAGAACTGTGTTCCTCTTCTGCCCTTGTTGATGGTCACCAAGTACCTGGCTAAGAATTGTAAGTCCCAGCTGGGTATTGGGGTGGCTGAGAATATGTGTATATATATATTTTTCCTTTTTTTTTTTTTTTTTCTTCTTTTCATTTTATTTTCATTATCCTTGTCTTTTCCTTTATCTTCTTTTTTTCCTTTTTTTCTTCTTAATTTTCTTCTTTTTTATTTTTTAATCAGCTTTTTTCTCATTATTTTTCCTTTTCTTTTTTCTTTTTCTTTTTTTTCATCTTTTTCTTTTCATTTTCATTTTTATTTTCCTCTCTTCTTAGTCTTCTTCTCTTTCTTTTCTTTTTATTTTTCTCTTTCTTCGCCATCTTCTATTTCTTCTTCTCCTTCTCCTTCTCCTTCTCCTTTTCCATCTCTTATTATTCCTCCTTCTTCTCCTTTTCCTTCTCATTCACCTCCCACTTCTTCTCCTTCTCTTCCTCCTTCTTCTCATTCACCTCCTTCCTATTCTTATTCTTAATATTATTTTATTTTTATTTTTTAGGGGAGGAGATGGCATGTAAAGATTTTTTTTTTTTAATACTTTATGAAGAGAATATCTTTTTGATAATATTGAAAGAGCACCTCAAAAAATATTCTTTAAAGTAATGCTAATTGTTAAAGTATCATAAGAGAAATACTGTTGATTTATTAACTGATTTTCCTCCTCATTTCATATAATTCAATCTAGATCATTAAATCTGCTACGATCTCCCATTTCATATCTAAATAGTACAACCTCCTTCCATACCCCATACTTACCATCTCTCTCTCTCCTACAACTGACCTCGCCCATAATCTCTCTGACCCTATACCCTACTCCACAGCAACGAACCAAGTTATGCTGGGCAAGGACGGGTGTGTTGCAACTCTCGTGTCCATCCTGAGCTCGGTGCCGAAGACCCACTGGGCCAAGATTAAGTTCATCATGGAGATTCTGGCCCTTCTCACAAAAGCCAGTGAGTCTGTTGTTTCTTCTCCGTTCTTCGTTTTATTTGAGAGTTCATGGGTATTCCCTTATGGTTGTTATTACTGTTTATTTCCTTTTTGTTCCCTATTGTATAATGGCTCTTATTTTTTATTTTTTATTTTTCCTTTTTTTATTATTCTTAAAGATTGATTTTTTCTTTTTATGCAGATGTTATGTACTGCTTTTTAAGAAGCTTTGTTTTCTTCCTAAGGTTTGTTTTTTTTTGTATCTGGAATTGATAGAATTTATGCCATTTTTCTTTTTTTTTCTCTTATAAAGTTTTTGTAATAGGTACCAGTCTTCAGTAAAATCTCAGTGAAAAATCCATTGGCCTGTACTGTTTAATTAAGGGATTTAAGAGATTACTATTTAACGGATTGAGATAATGCTAGGTTTTTCATCGTCACAGAGAGCTTTGCAGAACTTTCAGCTCCTAAAGTATTGATTTTTTTAAAATATACATTATGTAATTTCAAGATAGTTGATTACCTCTTCATTATATAGATTGTCCCAAGAACACATGGCAAGCCACTGTGATGATGAAATTCCTTAGCCAAGTGAAAGTGATGGTATTAAAATTCATCTTTTTATCCCTTTAATTTTTACCAAAAGAACAGTTCAGTATCGTGCCGAGAAGCTGAACGTTCTTGTGTGTTTAAAAAGTTATTCTTGAGGTTTTACTGTGAATTCTCCATTGTTTTATCATGATTTTTATCTCCTTTATTTTGCTTTTAGGTCATATGCGAGCAGAACTGAAGCCCCTCATTCCAAGCCATTTTTTAGACATTAATTTCTCCGTGTTTTCTCATTATTTCCTCCTTTTTTTGTGCTTGTCTTTACTCCTTATTTATCTTCACAAACCTATCTCGCATAGTCTCCGTTCTCTTCCTTTTTATTCTTGTTTCTGTTTATGATACGCAAGAGTTTATGAAGCAGGATGTGTGTGTGGAGTTCAACCCTACACAAAGTTAAACCAGAGGAAGTCGAAGGAATATTTCTGTACATATATTTGGCAAGTGAAGATTAGATAGATGAAATTTATTGTAATCTTTCTTAAAGTTTTAGTTTTTAGATGGTAATGATACTTTATTTGTGATGATGTGATATATTATAGTATATTCTTGAGAGAAAGTTCATGAAATTATTTATTTATTTTCAATGGATAGATCTGCTGTTAAGAGTCAAGATGTATTATTTAATGCTTATTTCAGATATGGAAATAACTCTATTAGGAGGCTTATACAAGGTGGATTATTGTAAACTTGAAATTGGAATGAATGAGTGAAATTAATTTGATTTTTTTCCCATTTTAGGTGTAAATACAGCATAAAGTCAGACAGTTAATATGGAGCTAAACAGTTTATAAAAATATGTCTAATCCATTCTTATTATTTTTTTAAAGAATACAATTATTGGTGTTATTGAAAATCATGATTAACGAATGGGGTAAGGTTATCTGGGTTACAGCATTATTATTTCTTTTTTTCTTCTTCTTCTTTTCCATTAAACTCTCCATCTATCTCTTAATTCAGTTTATCTTTCTGAGTTTTACTGATTTTTTCCTCCCCCCTCCAAGCAGGTTCCTGAATTTCCTTTACTACTAATTCCTGAAGGGCATTTCTCCCCGTCCCTCTGCTGTATCATTTTTTTTTTCTTTTTTTCTTTTCTATCTTGGTGTGTCAGTTATTTTCTGCACTTGGGTCCGTTCTCATCCTCCAAAGTTCAAACTTATCCCAGAACATCACTGCAAAGCCGTGGAGTTTCTATCCATCCTGCTTAATCTAAAATCTAAATTATATTATCTTTTTTCTTGTACATTGTCTGGATAATACAATAAGTTTGGACACGGAGACGAGAACAGAAACAGCTGAACGGGTGCAGTGGTAGAACGACACCCGTTATCCCTCCCTCCTTCCTAACTGTATGTCACTGGCAAACACTTCTCTCTGTAGCGAATGTGAGCCCCCGTCTTGCAGCCATTGTACGGGCTAACGGCCAAAAACTCCAGGCCCTTCTTAATTATTTCTTTGGTAAGGGCGCTTGTACAGTGTGGATGAAAATGCATGTTAAAGCCTCGTCCATTTACGCAGGGAATGGAGGAAGGCTCTCAAACGCGAATCTGCTTCTGTCGACTTGCGGTTGTTATTGTTGTTGTTGTTGGTGTTGTGTGGAAAACCCATTGCTCAAGTATTCGGAGGATGAATACAGCTCGTATTTGAGTTTGTCTTTTTTTTTCCTCGCTCAGAACTTGTTGACTGTTGTTTCAGTGACTGTTACTGTTACTGGGGGCTTATGTAACACCTTCAGATTCTTGAACAGTTGGGTTAAATCTCGCGTAAGATGGTATTAACATTTTAGGTAATCGGCTTTCTTAACTACATAGAATTACAGTTAAAAAAAAAAAAAAAAGTGATAGAGAGGTTGATTTTTTTTTTTTTTTTAGAAATCACTATGGCCATATAGTTTCAACCGGAAGCAAACAGCAACATGATAATTAAACAGTGGCATCATATACTTTGCTTCTTGATTCAAATAGCCAATAGCCATGTTGCTTAATAAGTACCAAATGATGCAGGGGGATTCACCAGTCCTGTCCCAGTGCCGATGCTAGATACAAGTGAACAAAGTGACCAACATCTCGGTTTAACTTTGTTGAAAAAGGTGTGAGTGAGAGTGAATAATATCACGAGGTCAGATATTATTACTGATATTTGGTCATATTTTATCCTCATCAGATGTATTTAATGTTTATTAAGTAGACATCTTGCCAATGTGAGATTGTTCATTCTCATTCATACCAATTTCAACAAAAGTATGTTAAAAAATCGAATGTTTCATAGTATCTTTTGAACAACCATTATTTTGCAATGGTTCTTTGGAGCTGTTGTTGTTGTTTTTTGTTTTTTTAGTTAACAAGAAGTAAATAACCAAACAATAACTGCAATAAGAAACTTGCACCTGTCTGAAAATGAGAGAGAAAATATCTAGACTTGATTTTTTTTTTTTTTTTTTGGCATATTGTGTGAAAGAAGATTAGAGAATAGCTATTATTTTTTGACGATTGAAAGTGGTGTGATTTTTTACATTACATTTTTGATCGTGTAATAGATTGCATGGAAACCTATGTAGCATTCAGTCCACTCAGGTAGAACTACTGACATATTCAGCTTTGGCTGAAGCAAGTTATAGAAGCAGGGGTAAGTACAGAGAAAAAATATATTGTATAATTTGCAGTGGATAGACTTTCAGTGACTAATTTGCCATAATTTTGAATTTGTAATGTGCAGTGCCTCACTTGACATACACACACACACACACACACACACACACACACACACACACACACACACACACACACACACACACATATATATATATATGTATATATATATATATATATATATATATATATATATAAACATACATAATATAAGTAAATATATATTTACATAAATTACCACACCAGCACAATCACACACACATTCACAGTCACACACACATACACAAATAAACTACATTTCACTAAACCTCAAAGACACTTTATTTCTGAAACAGGAAACAGAATATTTTTTTTCTTCTTAAAAGATTAATGATGTATTTGAAAGAGACGTATAAAAAGGACCGTCTTAATTTACACGATATTAAATCAAATCTCTAGTAAAAGGTGTATGAAAACGAACAGGTTCCCTCTTTTGTCACACCCTTCGCTTAGTTCCTGATGTCCCTTTTCCCTCAATTCTTGTGAGTTTTGTGGATTAAAAACCATCGTTTCCTTTACCCCTTATATATAAAAAAGATGCTCTTAATTACAGGAAGGTTTACACGCAGTTCATTTTAAAAGAAAGGAACAAAGAATATAATAAGAATAAAAAAAAGGATATTAAAGAAGTCAGTGTCTTGACAAAGACATCATAATCTCGAGTCGCTGTTGCCTCTGAGACGAGACGAGTCGATAACCCCCCCTTCTCCCTCCCACCTCTCCCTCCCTCCACCCTTCCCCCTTCCCCCACCTCCCTTCCCCCTCCTTTCCACGTGTTCATTCCTAAATCTGAACCGCCAGAGAGCAACGTGATCCGCCTGGTGAGAGAAACGGGTCTACAACGTGTTTTGTCGATCCTGGACGCGTGGGAGAAGATCGAGCGACGGCATCAGGTCAAGGTCATCAAGGGAATACTGGGCACCCTGTCTCACATGTGTGATTCTAGTGAGTATTTGATGGATGGATGGATGGATGGGGCGGGTGGAAAGGGTTTTGGGGAATAGTGATATTTTTGTTTATATATATAGGATTGTTTGTTTTAGAAAGGGGGGTGTACCATATTATTTCTTTTGGAGGTTGAGGTGCACCATACTATTCCTTTTGGAGATTGAGGTGCACCATATTATTCCTTTTAGAAATTGGGATGCACCACACTATTCCTCGTAGAAATTGGGGTGCACCACCTTATTATTCATCTTAGAGATTGAGGAGCACCATACTATTCCTTTTAGAGATCGAGGTGCACCATACTATTCCTCTTAGACACTGAGATGCACCATACTATTCCTCCTAGAGATTGGGGTGCACCATACTATTTGATTTAGAAATTGATAAAGACAAACAGGCTTTCATACCAACCATCCAAACCCCCCTTCCCCCTTTCAGAACACGGCCGGAAAGCCATGGTGGCCCTGAACGGCGTCGAAATCACGCAGCGGTTCATCCAGTCATGTCCAGCAGATAAGAAGTTCGACAACAACCTCGCCAGCGCCACCAACGTTTTCCTCAAGTGCATCAGCAAGGGAGAACTGCCTGTGTCTTCCAGCTGGGGCGCTTTCGCCTTCCAGGTGCCGAATCGGGAGGGGTCGGAAACGAGTTCAGGTAAGAGGGGTGGGGCGAAGGGGGATGGGGGGAGGGGGGGGGCGTTAGGTGCCAGGATATTAGAAGAGGTGTGAGGGGCCGAGGAGGGAGCTGGAGTGAGGAGGGAGATAACTAAACGGTCGTAAAGACGAATTGGAGAGGGAAAAGAATAGAGGAAGATAGAGTATCTGGAGTATACGGAATTTTCAGAGAGAGAGAGAGAGAGAGAGAGAGAGAGAGAGAGAGAGAGAGAGAGAGAGAGAGAGAGAGAGAGAGAGAGAGAGAGAGAGAGAGAAAAAAAAAGCCAAACCAAACGTCATTCATTCACAATATTCCCGTAAAGTTAACCCCAAGCCTTGATCAAACCCAGAACACGCCATAAATAACATAAATAAACAAATAAACAAAGCGTGTTCCCATCCCCCCCTCCCCTCCCCCCACAGACAGGTCCCGCGAAGCGACTCCGGGCGTGGACGTGGACTCGTCCGACGAAGAAGCCGAAGAGGAAATGGACGACGAAGAAATGGACTTCGAACTCTCGCAGGACTTCAAGGGCATCGACCTGACCTCGGATTACAGTCCTCAGAAACCCCGGGTGGAGGAGCTGGTGAAGTTGGCGCACTTGTTCCCGGAGCTCTTCAACTTCCGTGTCGCCGGCGGGACGAGGTTCAAGGAGGTCGCGCTCGCCGTCAGGAGAGGTGCGGGAGGCGGCCGGGTTGGCGGCTCACAGCTCTTTTATTTATATATATATGTATATATAGATAGATAGATAGATAAATAGATAGATAGATATAGATATAGATATATATATGTATATATATATATATATATATTATATATATATATGATATATATATGAATATATATGTATATCTACATGTATATATAAATAGATAGATATAGATATGTGTTTGTGTTTGTGTGTGTGTGTGTATACACGTATACACACATATCTACACACACATACACACACACACACACACACACACACACACACACACACACACACACACACACACACACACACACACACACACACACACACACACACACACACACATAGATACATACATACATAGACACATGTATATACAGTATAAATATATATATATATATATATATATATATATATATATAAATATATATATATATATTTATATTTATATATATATATATACATATATACATATACATATACATATACATATACATATACACATACACATACACATAATTGATAAAATGTACCCAACCACCCCAGGTGCCCTCACCGACGTGATTCCCGAGAGCCAGACGGAGCACTACCTACGAGCCTCCGACTGCACGCGGAGTATCATCAACTTCGTCAAAGTGGCCTACCCGGACATGGTCGGCGCTCGAGGACCCACCCACCTGGAGGAGCTCTACGAGAAGGACAGGAGAGTCTGCAGGCGAGTGAGGCAGATGCTGGGGGTTTTATTTATTTATTTTTTTATTTTTTTTTTTTTTTTTTTTTTTTTTTTTAGGTTTTATCTTGATGGTTTTGGGTTAGGGTTTTTTTGTTTTGTTTTTTTGTGGGTTATGTTTTTTTTTATCTGTTTGGTATTATGTTTAATATGTTTATTTGGGTTGGTTATTTTATTGTTTGTTTGTTTTATCATTTTGAGGAAAAGCATTTTGAATTATAGAATTTGATATTTTTGTCAGATTCATAATTACTTTCATAGTAGTGGTGACACAAAAATTATAATAACGATGTTGTGTACTCTAATATTATTCAAGATAATTAAAATTATTAAATAACCAACTATTTCCCTTATCTATTGCAGGAACAAAGCAATCGCAACCGTGGAAAGGGTGTTGCATCCCGAAGTTTACATGGAGCGTGTTGTTTACGATTTGGATTACCTTCTGGAGTCAGAACATTCAAAACACCTCATCACCCCAAGCAGTAACACAAGCAGGTGAGTATATTATTGTGTCTAAGAGATGAGGATATTATTGTGTCTGTAAGAGATGTATTTATAAGTAACTTGGAAATCATGTTTTGTGCGGAGAATACCTTGTTGATACTGTTTTATCCGATGTATTCTTCGTATTTCTTACTTTCCTCTAACTAGAATGTTATTTCTTTTTTTTATCAGTTTTAGGACACAATTATTTTTCCCCCCCTCAAGATGTTTCTAAATACAGTAAGTGTTTTATTTTGTCTTCTCGCTAGATCTCTGGGCAACTGGGATGAAAAGCGTGTTGGCAAACGCGACGTGTCCGTTAACCATCTCAATTTTGAATCGAGATTTGAAAGCGGCAATTTGCGCAGAGTCATCCAGGTGAGTTTCCGTTATAGGGGTTGCTGGCTTAAATATTATGGATACTTACTCACTTACTTTCTTTCCTTTGTTTTTTATTTTCTTATCGTGTTGCAGTTTAATGTTTAGAAGGATTTGGGTACAGGGTGTTGTTGAAAGATTTTGAAAATGCGTTTTTTTTCCGTTACAGGCCTCAAACACAGAGTACGATTTGATTTTGAATGCTGACGTTAATTCCTCGCATCACCACCAATGGTTCTATTTTGAAGTCAGCAACATGGAACCGAACACGACATATGTCTTCAACATCATCAACAATGAGAAGCCAAATAGTGAATTCAATTATGGTACGTTCTGTTCCTTTGGTGAATTCAATTATGGTACGTTCTGTTTCTTCATGGCATTTGTAGAGTATGTGTTTGTAGGTACGTTTTTTTTCCGAAAGGACAAAGGTTGAAGATATATGTAAAGAAAATAATTACTACACTAACGGTACCAGTAATATATCTTAAAAAATTCTGACAGAGACAAAGGTAATGATCATAATCCTGAACACAATATATCACCCCCTCTTAGAACTCGCATTATATAAACCTCTCCCCCCCTCCCCTTCACTCCCTCTCCCCCCCTCCCTCCTCCCCCTCCCCCTCCCCTCCCCTCCCCTCCCCTCCCCTCCCCTCTCCCTCCCCCTCCCCCTCCTCCCCCCTCACCCTCCCCCATCTCCCAAAACCCCCCTCCCTCCCTCCCTCCCTCTCCCCCCCTCCCCCTCCCCCTCTCCCTCTCTATCCCCCCAAACAGGCATGAAAGCCACGATAATGTCCGCTTTAAGAAGACGGCCAACAAGTCCTATTATACGGCCACTTTCACCGTCACTTTCCCTCATGCTTATGACGTGTGCTATCTGGCGTATCATTATCCTTATACTTATACGCAGTTGCAGGTATGTGTAGGGTGAGATGTTTTTTTTTTTTTTCTTCTTCTTCTTCTTCTTCTTCTTCTTCTTCTTCTTCTTCTTTTTTCTTTCTTTTCTCTTTCTTTTCTTTTCTTTTCTCTTTCTTTTCTTTTCTTTTTTTCTTTTTCTTTCTTTCTTTCTTTCTTTCTTTCTTTCTCTCTTTTTATTTTTATTTTTCTTTTCTTTCTTTTCTTTTTCATTTTTCTTTCTTACTTTCTTTCTTTCTCTCTTTTTATTTTATTTTATTTTTTTCTTTCTTTTTCTTTCTTTCTTTTCTTTTTCTTTTTCCTTTTTCTTCTTCTTCTTCTTTTATTTTAGAGAAGAGTAAAATATGGCTTAGATTAGTGAAAAAAAAAATAAATTAGTGGTTATAAACATGATACAATACATCTTACTATCATACAACCATACAGCCTAATAATGATAATTTTTTCCCCTCTATCAATAGGCATACTTAAATAAACAAGACTCCATAGAAAGAGCAAGTGATATCTTCTACAGCAACCAGTCCCTGTGTCACACTCTCAATGGGAATCCGGTGCCCCTTGTTACGATTACGACCAAGGAAAACATTAAGGTAAGTCAAGGGGGGCACGTGTGATTGTTCAAGTTCGTTAGAAAGTAGAAGTATCCATACGAATTTTTTTTTTTTTCTAGAAAAGACAATTATTCATACGAATGTTTTTTTTTTTTTTTTTTTTTTTTTTCTCTAGAAAGTAGAACTATTCATACGAATATATATTTTTTTATTGTTGTTTATTCTCGCTATATCCTTTTTTTTTTCTTTTTTCTCTCTTTTTTATTATTATTATCACAACGCCAAACAGGAA
>BOPN01003255.1:88119-93119 GCA_017312705.2 Penaeus japonicus | reverse complement strand
AATGGTATATTATTTTTCCCCCTATCAATAGGCATACTTAAATAAACAAGACTCCATAGAAAGAGCAAGTGATATCTTCTACAGCAACCAGTCTCTGTGTCACACTCTCAATGGGAATCCGGTGCCCCTTGTTACGATTACGACCAAGGAAAACATTAAGGTAAGCCAAGGGGGTGTATGTGAGGTTGTTCAAGTTCGTTAGAAAATAGAAGTATGGATACAAATGTTTTTTGTTTTTTTTCTCTCTCTCTCTAGAAAATAGAACTATTCATACGAATGTTTTTTTTTTTTTTTTTTTTTTTCTTTTTTTCTCTAGAAAATAGAACTATTCATACGAATATATATTTTTTTATTGTTATTTATTCTCGCTATATCCATTTTTTCTCTTTCTTTTTTCTCTTTCATTATTATTATTATTATTACAGCGTCGCCAAAGAGGAAAAAAAATAATAATAACTTTCATTCACCCTGTTTCCCCTCCACCCCCTCCCTCCTTCCCATCCTCCCCCACCCCCTCCTCCCTCCCTCAACACCCCTCAACCCCCTCTCAGGAAAAGGAAGTGATTTTCCTGACCGCCCGCGTGCATCCAGGAGAGAGCAACGCCTCCTGGGTCATGGAAGGAGTGCTGGATTTCCTCCTGACGGACACGCCCGCGTCGCGTCTCCTCCTCCAGAACTTCCTCTTCAAGATCGTCCCCATGCTCAATCCGGAGGGCGTCGTTCACGGGAAGTAAGTGATTGTGATGTTCTGCTTCTGATATGTTCTAGGGTGTGTGTGTGGGGGTGTGTGGGTGGGGGTGGGTGTTTGTGTTGTTTGTGGGTGAGGGTGGGGGTATTGTGTGTGTGTTGTGGGTGTGTGTGTGGGGGGGGGGTAGGTGGGGGTGTTTGTGTGTGTGTATTTGTGTGTGAGTGTGGGTGTGGGTGTGTGTTTGTATGTGTGTGTGTGTGTGGGCGTGTTTGTAGATATAAAGATGCCTCCTGACAATTTCATCATCTTACCAGCATCATCATTCTATTGGCATGAAATCTACTCCATCTCACAAAGGAATCTCATATTTTACAAAAGAGCGATAACACACAGTCGCATTCATATCAACAAAAGATTAAAATGAAGCAACCAATATGAAATATCCCCCATTGATAATCCTCTTCAGATTTGTCCTCTGAGGAAAAAGGAGGAAACCAAAGAAAGACTCACTTATACACATGTAATTAACAATTCACCCAAAGACACAGTAACCTAACAAATGCAGAATAAAAAGAGGTGGTTGAGAGTAGTTTAGTTCGCTTGTTGTGCCTTACTCTCGATCGAGTCGCCTGTTTTGTGTGCTACGGAGAACCCGCGTCTTTGAGAGCCCAGCTGAAGGTCTCCTGTCTGCTCAGAAGCCTCACGTTGGCTGGCGTTGTCTCGACCGCATCTCCTGGCTCGAATTCCTGGGTGGGAGGCTGCAACAAGAGGAAGGCGCTGTTGGCCGTTGCAGGAAGGATTTCGTTGTTGGCGATTGCGATCGGTTCGCTGGCGGGCGTCTGGGAGGGGGGCGTCTCCGGCATCTCCTTCGGTGCCTGCGGAGAGGGGGGAACCGCCGTGGGCATGATCTTGGTGATTCCCGGAGGAGGCGAGGTCGTGGTCGACATGAGCTTCTTCACGATGGGCGTGGATGACAGGTGGGCGGCGTCGGCGTCTCCTCCAGGATGCGTAGGATGCGTCGTCTCATTACTTGCGTGGGCGTTCCGGGTGTTTACTGGCTGCTGTTGCTGTTGCTGCTGTTGCTGTTGCGGGTCCCTTTGGAAGGCGCTGGCTGGGGGAGGGGGGCGTCGGAGGGGTCTCACTGGGCGGAGGGAAGGTGTCGATGGGAACCCAGGGATGCCAGCGGAGGAGGTGTCGTTGCTGCGTAGGACATGCCGGCCGAGTTAGGATAGGACAGTTCTAGGATTGCGTCTGGTTACTTCTCTAGGTCTACATGTTAGGGGTATTGATTGATTGACAGGTGATATGAAGGCTAGAGTGAGGATGTTTGAAGAAGAGGGCCTGTTTTGGCTTGCTATGTGTAGATATCTATGCTTTATTTCCCGGTCTTTTCGTCATGCTGGCAGTTGAGTGTGTCTACAGTTATTTCTTGATATTTATGAATTACAGCCTTTTTTAGTATAAAGACTCACTACATTATTTGGATTCTATTTCCAAGATCACTTTTTGGGCTAGAATGAATACATAATCATTGAAGAAAATTTAAGAAGCAAATACTGATAATGACTCTTGACGTTAAAAAAAAAGAAGTTAAACAATGATTTTTATGCATGCTCCGTCTCTTATAATTTCCCCAGAAGCATTATATAGTAGACAGTGATGCAACTTTAACTAACTTCGCAGATACTTACTCTTTTTTTTCTTTTAATTACTTAAATAACCTAAAGAACCTAAAGTTGTTAGCTCGTGCATTAGGAAAGAACATGCAATCCTTCCTGAAGACAGGGAAGCCAGGAAAGCTAAGGCAAGCTTCCTAAGGACCTCATACAAGTGGCCCACGGTGGATCAGAATTGCCTCGTCTGCACACCATGACTGGAGTGCGTACCATGGTTGGCCAGCATTGTCTCTAGGTGTCTCTGCTTCCATTGAAAAAGCATCATCATTTCTAACTTCTTTAACAGCTTGGCAGTGGTAGTTGGTAGTCTGTTTCTGAGGGAGTGTGCATGCTTGCAATCCTAAAGAAAGTGCGACAAAGGGGCGTCTGAAGTGCCGCAGCTCACAACAGTCTTCGTCATAGTCAATGGTTCATGCGAATAGCCATGTGCAGATATAGCCTAGTTTTTTTTAATGAATGGAGAATAGCTTTGACACGTATCCTCTCTCTCTCTCTCTCTCTCTCTCTCTCTCTCTCTCTCTCTCTCTCTCTCTCTCTCTCTCTCTCTCTCTCTCTCTCTCTCTTTTTTTTTTCTCTCTCTCCTCTCTCTCTCTCTCTCTCTCTCTCTCTCTCTCTCTCTCTCTCTCTCTCTCTCTCTCTCTCTCTCTCTCTCTCTCTCTCTCTCTCTCTCTCTCTACATCACGAGAGCGTTTGGTATTGGTCTCGCCAACCAAGACCTTACAGTTAGCCAGGTTTAATGTTCATAAGAATATGTGTTAGTTATAGTAGTATAGTTATGGAAAGCGGTCATAGTTAGCTCGCGCAGTCGTAAAATCCGTACAAGCCAAAACGAGCACTTAACAAAGATGTCTTATTCAATGTCTTCATAAGATGGTGGTTATATAGTAGTTCAGTGGTAGGATCTGGGTGTTCTAGTCTTCCCACAGTCCGGAAGGGAATCCTAACTGTTAGGTCCAGAGCCTAAGCCCTCTAATGGAATTCATGACGCAAAATGGAATCAATAGAATGAGGATTTTATATATAGTTATATAGTTATAGTGTTTACAGTTACCCCCGTGAAAAAAAAAAAAAAAAAAAACATGCCAGTCGTACCTAGTCCCCAGTAAAAAAAATGGATTGGGTTTGAAATATACCTAAAAAAGAGGGTGAAAGTCACGTGAAGCTTTATACGACAGTCATTTTGGTTACCTCGTTCATCGGATAATATTAGCATAATATTAGCATGCAAGCCAAACCCAACACCCTACAAATAGGCTGGATTAAATATTACCTGCTCTTACCCCTGTGATGAGCGGCGATTCGTAGTCACGTAGTTATAGTAGAAGCAACGGGTTTGTTCACAGATGAAGTGCTTGGGGTCCATGCAGTTCTGGGGGGACCATAAACCCTTCTGGTAGCTCATGCATGACTGTTGGGATTTCCTGTTGGGGGGAGAGTTGGGGTGGTGAGGACTGCGCTTCTTGTTTCGAGACGGAGAGGTCTTTATTTTTGTTGAGAACTTTCGACAGTTTCGAGGTATTTTTTCAAGAAGCTGTCTCATTTACCCCTTACTTTCAACGATTTTTTTTTTTCCATTTCCTAGATTTGTCTCTAATTTTTGTTTTGCATATTTTAGTCTATTTTGGCTCTCGTGCATCGTTAAGTGTACGAACTTACGTGAGAGGAGGGCCGCCAGAAACCCAGAAGTTGAAAGTGCTGTTGAAGGGTTGGCCAGTGCTCATCCAGATCCACATCTCGGAGCCCAGCTGATTCCCACTTGTCCAGTAGTCGCTGTTGCTGTGACCTTTGGCCGGAGGAGGAAATATTTAAAATATTTAGCCATGAGATTAGCATTTAGCAAATTAGCATTTCGATCATTCATAAAGAAGAATGTGTAGTTATCTGCACTAAAGAAAAACGTATAGTTATCTCCACTAAAGAAAAACGTATAGTTATCTGCTCAAGAAAAACTTATAGTTATCTGCACTAAAAACAAAGGAAAAACTATAATTATCTGCACTAAAAATAAGAGTGTAGTTATCTGCACTAAAGAAAAACGTATAGTTATCTCCACTAAAGAAAAACGTATAGTTATCTGCTCAAGAAAAACTTATAGTTATCTGCACTAAAAACAAAGGAAAAACTATAATTATCTGCACTAAAAATAAGAGTGTAGTTATCTGCACTAAAGAAAAACGTATAGTTATCCGCACTTAAAGAAAAAAAACGTATAGTTATCTGCACTTAAGAAAAACATGTAGTTATCTACACTAAAAAATAGTATAGTTATCTCCACTAAAGAAAAACGTATAGTTATTTGCACTAAAAGAAAAAAACGTATAGTTATCTGCACTAAAAGAAAAAAACGTATAGTTATCTGCACTAAAAGAAAAAAAAACGTATAGTTATCGCCACTAAAGAAAAACATATAGTTGTCTCCACTAAAGTAAAAAACGTATAGTTATCTGCACTAAAAAAAACGTATAGTTATCTGCACTAAAAAAAAACGTATACTTATCTGCACTAAAAAAAGTATAGTTATCTTCACTAAAGATAAAAGTATAGTTATCTGCATTAGAGAAAAACGTAATAGTTATCCGCATTAAAAAAACAACAACGTATAGTTATCCGCACTAAAAAAACAACAACGTATAGTT
>BOPN01003255.1:58119-68119 GCA_017312705.2 Penaeus japonicus | reverse complement strand
GCTTGGGTTGAGTTGCTGTTTTAGGGTGGATGGGGTGGTAGAGTTATTATCAGTGTTTGTTTGGTGTGAATTTTAAGGATTTTGTGTGTATTTATGTGTGTGTGTGTGTGTGTGTGTTTGTTAGTTAGCTAGGATGGGAGTGGAAGTGTTATATTTAACTTTTTTTGTTTTTGGAATGGTAGCTTCATTTTTTAATTTTGCCTTTATGTTTGGCTTAAGTATATATTCAGCTGGAAGGGATGTGTATGTGTAATACAGTATGTATTTGTTTGTCTCAATACTTGATCATGAGTATATAATTAGTTTTACTATTGCTTGTTATACATACAAGATATAAAGAAATGCCTATTGCCATATTAGCTTATAAAAAGGGCTCTAAAGAAGACAACAGTAGAAGACGTGTATTGTAAAAGCATTTGCATTAGGTATTTTTCCCTGTAACACAATCACATTAAGCAAACCAGTCATCGTATACTGTATTTAGCACAAGACCAATATTAATTTTATTTTGAACTTATTATATTAGCTTATAAAAAGGGCTCTAAAGAAGACAACAATAGAAGACGTGTATTGTAAAAGCATATACAATAGGTATTTTTCCAGTCATCATATACTGTATTTAGCACAAGACCAATATTCATTTTAGTTTGTCTTTCTCAGAACTATCACCTGAGTACAAAGCAGCTACTGGAATCTGGCGAAGGCTTTTGCGTCGCCCTGACCTACCTAATCTCCACGCCTGAAGTCCTGAATTCAAGACTGAAGCTCAACTCAGACAGGTATAAGGGCTTCCAGTTCTCTGTTCTATTTTATTTTTATCAATTTACTTTTCTTTAGAGACTTGGTAGATGCTTTTCCTGTATGTTGCGAAGTTGAGAGCTTTTCTTAGAGAACTTTCTCAGAGGCGGATATATATATAGAGAGTTTTAGTTTTCCATGTGTCTCCATGTGGCGGACACTTAAAATTTGCTGATTTCATTCACGCTGCGTTATTATTTTCTCATCTAACAACATGCAGATCTACAACACTTGGAAAGTTGCTTATACTAAATTCAGCCTCTCTCTTTTTTTTCTAACTTTTGTTTTAATTGTGTGATTACTCTCTCTCTCTCTCATTTCATATCTGCTTTATTCTCTCTTTCTATACAGACACTTTCATTTGGGATTCCTGTGGGAACAGACTCGAATAATATTGACTTAATATCTGCGCTTCTTTGAGAATATCTTTGTTTCCGTTACATATTTATTAGCTTATTCTTGGTTCTCAGAGGCTTTGTGGACATTTAGTATTTTTTTTTTTTAATCAGTGCTCAGAAATTACTTTATGATTTGCTTAACAGATCTGCACAATTAGCCTTGCAGTTCTTCATATTACACCTTACATTCCATTGTCCTTTCATGTGATAGTATGAAAAACTGTTTTAGTAAATGGAATTCAAATGAAGTGTGTGATCTTTCTCTTTTAAAGTCAGTCCATCAAGCATGAAAAACTCACACTTTGCATCTGGTGATATTTTTCTCCTAGTGATGATGATCATGATGATGATGATGATGATGATCACGGTGGAGCTGGCAGTGATAGTGATAGTGAGTAGGTGTCAGGGCAAGCTTTGGTCTGAGTTCGCCAGGAGAAGGGGTCTCAGTCGCCGCTCTCTCCAGGTAAACGCACCAGGGAGGGGGGACACGGAGGCTGTGGTGGAAGGAGGTGTGCAGAGAGCTTTGTGGTCCTTGGCTTTTGCTGGTCTTCACTTGAAGATTTTTATACATTTTTCTACTTCCTTATATTTGTTATCTGTTTTCTGTTGTTTTTTTTGGAATTTAGTATTGTGAGGATACTCCCTGATGTGGAACTTGAGTCATAAATTTCCTGTATTCTTTGGTTGTCTTGCACTCAGTCCTGTAATATCAGTTAAGAGACAATTTTAAAACGTAGATTTAGTAAATTAAGAGCAAAACTGTTACTGACTCTAGCTGTGAAAATTTAAAGAAACATAAAAGCTATTCCTCACCAGAATATCTTCTCGAAAGAATGAAATGCAGAAATTACAAATGTAACCGTTAATCCAACTACACAGTGTGAAATTTAACAGCAGAATTTCCTTATAATGATTATAGTAAATTATCTACCTTGTCAGTAGCTAAGGTCATTAGTAATCTTGTAAAGCAATGCCTATCCAGCGCAAAAGACCCGAAGGATCAAAGCACTCTGCAATACCTCTCTCTCCCGAAAGCCGAAATAATGATACTGAAATTCCCAGTTTGCTTTGTGGTGTCTTGTTCAACCCAAAACTTCTTACTGCTTACTCTTCCTTTTTTTTCTTTTTTTTCCCTTAAACCTGATTGTCCGACATTTTAGTTGTATTTGTGTCGTTCTTAGATTCATGTGTTCATCTCAGGTAGATTTTTTTTTTTTTTTTTTTCTGTGAATTAAGGGAAAGGACTTTCCTTTTAAGACTAATCATATAGAAGGTTATTTGATTATAGAATAATCCATCTGCTATTAATATTTCCTCTGTTGTAATCGTACTTTTAAACCTGAAATTTTTTTATCCGTATGAGACTAATATTCCAGCGTTTCACATTTTCAGTTCAATAAAACTTTATGTCTAGCCTTTTAAATAGGCCTTTTTAAAACTTTTTCAAAGAGATCCTTTGAAGTTAATGAAAATATAATGCTTTATAACTCACAAGAAACTTTTTCTTATTATAAACCTTGAGATATAATATTAAACTTTTAACACCAATTATAATTCACATTTAATCACCTAAACAGATAATTCAGATGACTTGTATTATACAGTCTTTACTTTCTAAACCTATAAGACCTACTAATTTCTTTTTATTCCTTAGGATTAGTAGCACTTATATACACCCATTTAAATCCCAAATCTCGTTGATGCTGTAGACTGCACAGCATTTCCGTCACGTTTCTTTTCCCTGCGTATTTTCTTGCCATCTGCTTTCAAATTAACGAATCACAAAAGCAAGCATGTGCTACCTTTAACCAAGAAAGCAAAAACGCGTGTCTTGTATCACAGACGCCGTCATTTTGTTGCCAGGTTGGACTGCAACATGAGAATGGTTGCAGAGCGGAGCCTGGGGGACTTCACCCAGGAAGTGGCCTTCTGGAGCGGCGACCTCGACGACGACCTTGATACGGATGACGACCTGGATCTCGACCTCTATGGTCCCGTCTGAGTAGAGGAGTTGCATCCACGGAGATTTCTATATTAACCTGATGTAGAGTTGCAGTGAGTTTCCGTTGTTCCTACAGTGCTCATGCTATAGAGTTCCTGTTTTAATGCATCCTGTGGAGAGTAGAAATATGATCATGACAACATGTGCAATACAGTGATGGAATACCTGTGATAATATGCTATAGCGCAGTGCCAAGTTCTCAAAAGAAGTTCATATTTGATAAAGAGAGAAAAGAGAGGACAAAACGCTCACGGCCAAACCACAGTGCCGTGAAGAAATGCGTGGCTCGCGATGCAATGTTTTCTTGTGCCTCTCCCTGCCGTACTGTATCTCGAATTATGAAATGCGGAGCGAATTTATATCGTGAATTGTGAAATTGATTTAGGTCTTGAAATGTGGAATGAATAAATATCTTGATATGTAGGATAATATTGGATGGATGTATGGTTTTGATGAATCTGTGAATCTATTATCTGCAACAATTTGTTTGGTAGCATTGCCTTCACAGGTGAGTGGAGATGGAAAGAGGAATGACTGATTTTGCGACTTGATTCCATCGTTGTAAAACTAATTCGATTGAGTGGAGACTATTGCGGAAAATATAAGATTATTGGTGTTTGACGGCGACTACTTCAATAGGGATTTTTGTGATATTGTAACACTTGGGAATAAGAAATACACAAATACATCGTTGATATGCACCCTTTGTGATTATTTGTGGTGCCAAAGTCAAAAACGTTTGACATAAAAAGAAGGTCCATTCAGTATGCACAAACATTGAAAGATGATATTAATGATAATGTTAATCATAAGAAGAGGATAAATAGACTAGTCTATATTATTCAGGTAGACTGATTACTGACACTGATGCATATTTACGTGTATTAGAGCCAGGCATAGATTTCCTTGCCACTTCTTCAATTTATTCCTTTTGAGTGTATATAATAGTCGAGAAACATTAGTTGACGTAATATGCAGAGCCTGAAGTAGGCAGGATATGTAGATACCGTACGAGCGGATTGTCCAGGTTAATAATTTGTTTAATATAGTAACTTTGGTTCATGTGTTATCAGTCATTTTACAAAGATAGTGCTAATGGGTTCTACATGATTTTCTTTTAGTCGAATTTTGGTTCTGTTTGGAATTTAAAAGATTCTAAAACTGTATTGATTCAAAAATGTATAAGGTGCTACAGAGAGGGAAAGAAAAAATTTAAAAAGTACAAAATACTACAGATAACTATATATTTAGTTATCGTGCAACCATTTCTTTCTGAAACAAGAGGAAAGGTTTTCACATGTTCAAGAGAGAAGGGATAGGCTGACACGGATTAAGCCTATAGTATAAGAAGACTGATGTAGTAAGGTTGATGAGGTGTTTTTGGCAAGGTTTTAAAGACTTTATTATTTGTCGTTTTGTTTTGTATTATTTTTGTTTGTCATTTGATATGAATATCTGTCTTATTAATCCCCTTGAGTTATATCTTAACAAAATATTTATGCCAAAGGTTGGGGCATCCATTTAAAACCTACTTATATACTTTGATATTTAAGTCTTTTGTTTCCTCTTTGTAATTGTTGAATGGTTCTCTTACTTAAAGAATTCTAAGTCACGTGCAGTAGATGTGAAAATATTGATTTAGATTATAGATGCCTTTTTTGTCTAATTTACGTATGGGTAAGTTTGCGACTTCTGTTACAGACAGATTGAGAAACAACAGACAGTAAAACGGAAGCAGTTTCTGTAAGCGGTAAAAATGATTTGAAAGTACTTCATGAACCTTATATTTATTTTTCCTTTGGTATGGGTGTAAAATGTATCCAAACAGAGTCGCAGTCGCCTTTTCCTTTATCATTTATTTCTTGAATTCTGATAGTTTCATCAGAAAGGTTGGTTTACTGTTATATTGCTAGATAATCGAAAATAATTACATCCCAGCCGAACACCCTCGTTGACATGTAGGCAAAGCGAAATTACGCATCTCAGAATTAATTTCTCTTTTATGATGACTGTCTCCCGTCTTATTCTCTTTTCGTTAAGGGGACTGACTGGGAGTGGTGGTCGTCTCATGCATTCCAGTATCATCACGACTTTTGTAGACTAAGAAGGAAGAGATTTTGTTTATTTTTCCATTTTTTATGCTATCTGCTGGGGCTTGAAATCAGTCTCATGAGATGGTGAAGTTTTGTTGAGGATATAGAGCTCTATTTAGTTGATTGAGAAAAACAGTTGATTGAAGGTGATGGTAGTCGAAAAGCAAGTGATGTCCTTTTATTATGATTATGTTTGTTGTTATTTTTATTACCATTATTGCTATTATTTTCATCATTATTATTGTTATCATCATTATTATTATTGTTATTATTATCATTACTATAATTATTATCACTATTACTATTATTATTATTAAAAAATATCGGAATACCTCTCCTTTTGTTGTTAGTCTCATGCTCGGACATTTTACCTAGTACAATAGCAGTTACCTATCGCCTATGTATAGTGACCTAAGATAACATTATATGTATTGGAGATGTTTACAAGTATAGATAAAAGCACAATTTTGTGTCAAAGTCAATCTCCACATTAGTGACAATTGCCGTGATAGATTTAAAAATAGGGTGATAACATGAAACCAGCCGGCTTCTGATAGTTATGTGCTGCCGTAACCTGTCCTTCGCTGACAGGTTTACTTTACAGGGTGAAGATATTTGGATGGAGCTGCTTGAAGCGTGAAAGACATAGTTAAGAGTCATGGTAGTACGATCTGCTAATCGGCAAACCAATTTCAGAAATGTTCATATCTATAACAAAGGTTGAAGCTTTACAGTCACCTCAAATACCTTAAATACATCACACTTTGTTGATGTGTTTTAAAATTCAAAATGCAAAATGATAATAACTTTAACTTCCAATGTCTTCATCAACCTTGAAAACAGGTTAAGAAAATATCAATAAATAAAAACATACTGATAGATACATTGATAAAAAGATAATGATAAACTTCTGGATAGCAGGCAGTGCGTAACATTATCATCGTTTTCTGTTATTTTTTACCCAAGAATGTGCCTTTTGTTTCTTGGTGTGTGGATATTTATCTGTTGTAGATATTTAAAGAGAAGATTTGCTATGGAAAAGATGAGTTTTTGTGTGGATGTGTGTATGATGCAAGCAATTCATTATATATATAATATATATATATATATATATATATATATATATATATATATATATATATATATATATATATATATATATATATATATATGTATATATATATATATATATATATATATATATATATATATATATATATATATATATATATTATATAAATATATATATATATATACTTAGATATAATGAATTGATAAAGCTCTGTTTGGATCAGTTGTTGATGTATTTGACCTACTTTTTTTTTTACTTGATTAAGGTCCCTCAAATTGTCTCCATTCTGTTAGTTTAAATTCTGAAAATCTGAAATCTAATCTAGAACCTCAAAGAATCATCCACTAAGGTGCAAATTTTCCCGAAGTCCTTCCTTCTCATTCACTTCTTGTGGACATTTCCTTCAGAGGGAACTTTTACTCTGTGCGCTAAGCAAGTACATTTTAGAAGCGCACGGACCTACTTGGTGTTCTCGTCCACCCTGTATCTTATTAGTGTTAAGGTACGGGGCAAGAAAAAGTAATAGCTTGTAGTGAAAAAACAAACTTTGCTCTCTGATGTATTTCCCAAATGGAATAAACACTTTTTTTAAACAATATTGTATGGTGATATGTTGGATTCCAGGAATTTTATATGTATAGTTTGACCATATAGGAGAATAAATTCATTTTTATTTCTTATTGTGTGTGTTCTTTCCCTGATTTTGTAGTAATACTCTCTTATGAATGAAGATTTAATAACTTTAAAAAAAAAAGAATTCTAAGCTGTAATAGACCTATGAGCCACAGCCACAGGAAGGTCAGAAGGGAGGAGGTGGTTTTGGCCTCGCAGGGTCATGTCACAAGGGAAATTGATTATTTATCTTTGATCGCTTTTCTTATTCATTATAGCTAACCTTTCTATTTTAAACTAAAGGAAATGGAGGTTGGTTGAAAGTAACTCATATATGTATTTTTTTTTTCTTTAATAAACAATATATGCACCATAATCATTTGATGTTTATTCATAATTAGTATAGAAACATTAATGATGGTCTACTGAATGTTGAAATAGTTAAAATAAGGAGAGAAATAGGTTAATACAGATAATCTGTTATTTTTTCATTCAATCTAGTTCTAACGAGAAATATTTTCATATAATAATCTCATCTATAATGTAAATAGTTATTGTTGGGAGATATTTGGGGTTATAGTATTAATATAAACATTTTAAATATGAATTGTCTTTGATTGTGGACACACACACACACACACACACACACACACACACACACACACACACACACACACACACACACACACACACACACACACACACACACACACACACACACACACACACACACACACACACACACACACACACACACACACACACACACACACACACACACACACACACATTCTCTCCCTCCCTCTCCCTCTCCCTCCCTCTCCCTCTCCCTCCCTCTCCCTCTCCCTCTCCCTCCCTCTCCCTCTCCCTCTCCCTCTCTCTCCCTCTCCCTCTCCCTCTCCCTCTCCCTCTCCCTCTCCCTCTCCCTCTCCCTCTCCCTCTCCCTCTCCCTCTCCCTCTCCCTCTCCCTCTCCCTCTCCCTCTCTTTCTCCCTCCCTCTCCCTCTCTCTCTCTCCCTCCCTCCCCCTCTCTCTCTCTCTCTCTCTCTCTCTCTCTCTCTCTCTCTCTCTCTCTCTCTCTCTCTCTCTCTCTCTCTCTCTCTCTCTCTCTCTCTCTCTCTCTCTTTTAGATTTTCAATGCATCATTCAGCCACTAATTTCCAATAATGTCTTTCAACAATGGATTTAATTCTACTAAGCACATAAACCATTTCCAAACAAGACCCTCAAATACCAGGAAGAGTTAATCAAAGGGTTTTAGCCACGTTGTCTATTGGATATGAAAAGTCAGGAAAACACTTTCAATTTTATTCTTTTCTATCAATTGACACAGACCATTCTCTGTGATTCTTTCATAATCCTGTAAAATACATCACTGATACATAAACTGTCTTTTATCCAGAAACCTCTCATCCAAAAATTCATATAAAGTTATCAATATTCGATAGGAATTAGAACCTTCGTAAATACTACGACAAAAACACGTGGGTACATTTGCCAAAGACTGAACACACTACAGTCATATCGTGTGATAATGATGCTTTTCCTTTCAATCAAGTAAAGTACTCAAAGGCACAGGAGTCTCAAGTAAACAGTGGGTGATAGGAGATTAATCGCATCAACAAACAACCACTTACAAAATAGGCACACAAATCCCGACCCCAAACGAATAAAGTGGTTCAACACCTGCCACTTTCGTCGGTCAACAACGTCACAACCCAAACACAAGAGTCAGTCATCTACACACTTCTTTTTTCTTTTTCTTTTTTTCCTGAGAGTACTTTATACTTTTTATGATGCGTGCTTCTGCCGGAAACCTGAGTAACTTTATCTCGTTTGTGTATCCTCTGAGAAGAGGCTTCGTCCCATATACGTACTTTCCTTGTTCGGTCAAGTGATTTCTACGGATAAGATTTAATCCAACTAGATTTCACAAAAGTGATAACCAGATGATGCCGCTAATACCATAAACCTGCAGAACTTAACGACTTGCATTGCTAGCAACAGACGGAAACGGTGAGCAACAAGGATAATATTTCAGCCTGTCTGAATGCTGGCCTCAAGACTACGTCACGCGTTAAAAGCTACGGAATCGATCGACAATCGTCACCTACTAAGAATGCACTTCCTTTTATTGAGCATTTACAAGGCATTTCTTACAGTTACTCCAGAAGCAAATAATTCATACAGTTAAAACTAGGCTAGAGCAGATGACCAATAAAGGACATTTCAATGATGCCTAATTGAACAATGCTAATAAAAAAGTTCAAAATTAATGAAAAACACATTTTAAAGCTTTTTCACCTAATCAAATTGCAGCTTATCTTTAAGGGTTTTCACCTAATAGAATTGCAGCTTATTGTCAGCCAAGTTATAATTTCTCAAAAAATATATGTCTATCTTTTCTTTCTAGGGGATGGGGAAAGAGTGGGAAAAGGAAAGGGGATGGAAAAAGAGTGGGAAAGGGAAAGGGAAAGGGAAAGGGAAAGGGGAAGGGGATGGGGAAAGGGAAAGGGAAAGGGAAAGGTAAAGGGGAAGGGGATGGGGAAAGAGTGGGAAAGGGAAAGGGAAAGGGAAAGGGAAAGGGGAAGGGGAAGGGGATGGGGAAAGGGAAAGGGAAAGGGAAAGGGAAAGGGAAAGGTAAAGGGGAAGGGGATGGGGAAAGAGTGGGAAAGGGAAAGGGAAAGGGAAAGGGGAAGGAGAAGGGAAAGGAGATGGGGAAGGAAAGCAAGAAAGGGAAGAAACATGAAGAGACAAGAAAGAGAAGAGGGAAGAAAGGGAAGGGAAGGAAAAGAAAGGAAAGGGATGGAAAGAAGAGAGAAGAAGGGAAAGGAAGGGATGGGAAAAGAAGAGAAGAGAGGAGAAGTGGAATAAAGGAGGGAGGGATGTTCTTGGCATCTGTCTTAACCTAAAAATCATACAGCTAATCTAATGAGTTGCCTTTTTCCTACAGTTAAAACACGAAGTATAAAAGTTTTGGAAAGGGAGAAATAATACATAAAGGGCAAATATAAACCTAAATCCAA
>BOPN01003255.1:45000-47342 GCA_017312705.2 Penaeus japonicus | reverse complement strand
TCTCTCTCTCTCTCTCTCTCTCTCTCTCTCTCTCTCTCTCTCTCTCACTCACTCACTCACTCACTCACTCACTCACTCACTCACTCACTCACTCACTCTCATTCTCATTCTCATTCTCATTCTCATTCTCATTCTCACTCTCACTCTCACTCTCATTCTCTCTCTCTCTCTCTCTCTTTCTCTCTTTCTCTCTTTCCCTCACACTCTCTCTCACACAAACTCACTCTCACTTTCTCTCTCCCTTCGTCACTTCTCTCTGTTCCCCTTCATATAAATATTCTTTCTCTCCCTTTATGTCATTCCACTAATATCTTGCACACTTTTCTTCCATTGTTAAACCACAGGTAATATGACAAAATAAATAAACTCACTCAGTCTTCGAAATAATAAAGATACTTTGTAACTTACCTTAAAAAATGAAGAGCCACGAACAGTTAGTTGTGAAAAGTAGCGCCAAAAACTGAATCAAATTTTCGATGACTACTCTATATATGCGACTATTATTCGTGCCAGATGCATGATGATTACGGATTCAATCGTTGAAGCAAGTTCTGATATCTATTCTGATATATATATATATATATATATATATGTATATATATATATATATATATGTATATATATATATGATTTCTCCTCTTCTTACAAAAAAAATATATGTTTTTATTCATCAATGTGGCGTTTATTCAAAGTCGGCATCTCATTTAATTCAGAAAACTGAAACGTTTTGAAGGTGTGAGTTGCCGAATTTCTTTTTCTGCACTTAATCATCTCTTTTTCTTCTTTTTCTTCTTCTTCTTCTTCTTCTTTTCTTTTTTTGGCTTAATGGCTTTCTCTATTCTTCTTCTTCGTCTTCTTCTTCTTCTTCTTCTATCTCTCCCTTTCTCTCTCTCTCTCTCTCTCTCTCTCTCTCTCTCTCTCTCTCTCTCTCTCTCTCTCTCTCTCTCTCTCTCTCTCTCTCTCTCTCTCTCTCTCTCTCTCTCTCTCTCTCTCTCTCTCTCTCTCTCTCTCTCTCTCTCTCTCTCTCTCTCTCTCTCTCCCCCGCCCCTCCCCTCCTCCTCCCCCCCTCCCCCCTCCCCTCCCCCCCCCTCCTCCCCCCCCCTCCCCCCCTCCCCTCCCTCCCTCCCCTCCCCCCCTCCCTCCCCTCCCCTCCCTCCCCCCTCCCTTCCCCCCTCCCCCCCTCCCCCCCCTCCTCCTCCTCCCCTCCCCCTCCCCCTCCCTCCCCTCCCCTCCCCTCCTCCCTCCTCCTGCCCCTCCCTCCCTCCTCCCTCCTCCTCCCTCCCTCCTCCCCCCCCCCCCTCCCTCCCCCCTCCTCCCTCCCTCCCCTCCCCCTCCTCCCTCCCTCCCCTCCCCCCCTCCTCCCTCCTCCCCCCCCCCCCTCCTCCTCCTCCTCCTCCTCCTCCTCCTCCTCCTCCTCCTCCCTCCTCCTCCCTCCTCCTCCCTCCTCCTCCTCCTCCCTCCTCCTCCTCCTCCTCCCTCCTCCCTCCCTCCTCCTCCCCCTCCTCCTCCCCTCCTCCCCCCTCCTCCTCCCTCCCTCCTCCTCCCCCCCCCCCTCCTCCTCCCCCTCCCTCCCTCCCCCTCCTCCTCCCCCCTCCTCTTCCTCCTCCTCTTCCTCCTCCTCTTCTTCCTCCTCCTCCTCCTCTTCTTCCTCCTCTTCTTCCTCCTCCTCCTCCTCCTCTTCTTCTTCTTCTTCTTCCTCCTCCTCCTCCTCCTCCTCCTCCTCCTCCTCCTCTCTCTCTCTCTCTCTCTCTCTCTCTCTCTCTCTCTCTTGGAGCTACTCATCTCTTGCGTCTCTTCAGCTCTCTCTCTCTCTCTCTCTCTCTCTCTCTCTCTCTCTCTCTCTCTCTCTCTCTCTCTCTCTCTCTCTCTCTCTCTCTCTCTCTCTTCTCTCTCTTTCTCCCTTCCCCCTCTCTTTTTTTCTCCCCCTCCCTCTCTCTTTATCTCCCCTCTCCATACATCTTTCTCTCTCTCCCTCTCCCTCTCTCTCCCTCTCCCCCTGTCTCCTTCTCCCCCCCCCCCCCTTCCTCCCCCCACGTAAGGAAAACGTTAGTCTAACTGTCTCGTTTTCTAAGGAAAACGAATTTCTTAATCTATTGTTATTTCCTGCTTATGAAATCTGCATGATATAATTGCTTAAAAATGATTTATTCAAATTGTTGTGTCTACCTGTCTGAGTTTCGAAAAATGATTATGTTTTAGAATCGGCGTGATGTTAGTCCTAGTTATCTTATCAATATCTGTGAATTACATCATATATTATCAGTTTCTTATCAAGGGTGTTTGTTTTAAGAACACACTCACGCACGCACGCACGCGCGCGCGCGCGCACACACACACACACA
>BOPN01003255.1:35000-37500 GCA_017312705.2 Penaeus japonicus | reverse complement strand
TATAACTATAACTACAACTATAACAATATACCTATAATTATAACAATATAACTATAAATATATCAATATAACTATAACAATATAAGTATAACTATAACAATATATATAAGTATAAATCTAATATAATATCATATTCATTATAATGAACTATTACAATAGCGGCTACTCGACACCTGCTTATTAATAATATTATCATCATTATTCTCATTATTATGTTTCATTTTGTTTATTGTTGTTTGCTTTATTATTATCATTATTGTTGTTGTGGTTATTATTAGTATCATCATTATCATTTCCATTGTTATGACTAATATATTCATTGTTTATGATTATCATTACTCTATTATTCAGTAATCTATAATCATTATTGTTTTTTCTCATTTACTGTTATTATCATTATCGTTATAACTATTACTATTATCAGTATCATTATTGTTATGATTATTACTATCATCATTATTATTTCCATTATTGTTATCATTGTCATTACCCTTATTATTATTACCATCCTTCTATCATTATCCTTGATATTATCACCTTCATCTTATCATCATCTTTACTATTATCGACTTTCTATTATCATCATCTTTGTTATTCTCACCTTCCATTTACCCTTATCACTTCTATTATCGCCTTCCAATTATCATCATCTTTGCTATTATCACCTCCCTATTTACCCTTATCATTTCTGTCATCATCATCCTTTCTCATTATCCTTTGTTATTATTATCATCTTTGCTATTATCACCTTCCTATTTACCCTTATCATTTCTGTCATCATCATCCTTTCTCATTATCCTTTGTTATTATTATCATCCTATCATCATTTCCTTGCTACTATTACGATCCTCTCGTAATCAATATTGCATGCAATGAATGCACTATATATTATTGAAAATAAGTTGTCTCATAGGTGTATGACGTGTCCTAAAATGAATAATAATAATAATCCGAACTAAAGAAAAAAAATAAGGATACTGATTCTATTATCTGATTTTCTAAGACCTCCTGATTTCAAGTTAAGATATCCTGCCGTATAGGATGGCATAGGAAGCCACACCAGGATGTCCTTGTCCCTGGATGGTGACCTTTCCAGGGTTCAAGGTCAACACTGCGTTTCCAGGTCATATACTAGGTCAGTGATGATTTATATGACAGATAAAGGTTATTAAATCTGTGGTGATGTCTGTAGTTTTAACGTGGGTTTGTGTCTGGGCATTTTTTTTATGTTTTTTTTCTCTGTTCCATAAATATATACTTATATTGATATAGTTATAGTCATATTGTTATAGTTATAGTTATATTGTTATAGTTATAGTTATAGTGTTGTCTGCAGTTCTAACGTGGGTTTGTGTCTGGGCATTTTTTTAAAATGTTTTTTTTCTCCGTTCCATAGATATATACTTATATTGTTATAGTTATAGTCATATTGTTATAGTTATAGTTATATTGTTATAGTTATAGCTATATTGTTATAGTTATGGTTATAGTGCTATAGTTATAGTGTTGTCTGCAGTTCTAACGTGGGTTTGTGTCTGGGCATTTTTTTTAATGTTTTTTTTCTCTGTTTCATAAATATATACTTATATTGATATAGTTATAGTCATATTGTTATAGTTATAGGTATATTGTTATAGTTATAGTTACAGTGCTATAGTTATAGTGCTATATTTATAGTGCTGTCTGCAGTTCCAACGTCGGTACGTGTCTGGGCATTATTATTATTTTTTACGTTTTTCTCTCCGTCCCATAATCATGTTTGAGTCACGTAACGTTTTATCTCTGTACGTATGGTAGTGCTATCGCGTTGGTTATATACTGCCATGGTGAGCTATTTATTTATTTCCTTTATCTTGCTTACGTTAAGATAATGTTGTTGCTGTTGTTGTTGTTTTTTTATATGAGTCGTGGGTATTCGTATTTCACCCAATTAATTGATTTAAGGAAAGTAATATACCTTGTGTTGTTTGTTCTATCGTTCACACTCAATTTACATTATAATTATATTCTGCCCTTTACAATGTGTCATTAGAAAAAAAAAAAAAAAAAAAAAAAAAACTTTAGTAATATAGATCCACCTTTTACGGTGAAAAAAGGACTAGTCAAGCCACGCCACACCACTCACGCAACCACGCCACAGCCCACGCCACGCATCCACCACGCCCACGACACTGACCTCTCTAAAAACAAGGTTATCCTAGGTCAAGTCCCTCTCTCGTTATGATCAGACCGCACGTCTTGACCCAAAGACTGGACTCTAGGACAGTCCTCTCACCTATTTCCCTAAGAAGGCGTTCGTAAAGACTTTTTCTTATAAACTCCTAATTAACTGAGTTTCATTAAGTACACTCTACACTTTATAGCATTGATTCCCAAAGTGTGTGCTGCCATTATCTCCTTGGTGTGTCGCGAAGATAAGATAATTTTGCTAGGTTTCGAGAATACGTCACACTGATCAGCGAGAATAAGTCTAAGACTATATATATATATATATATATAT
>BOPN01003255.1:25000-27500 GCA_017312705.2 Penaeus japonicus | reverse complement strand
GAGAGAGAAGGGAGAACGAAAGAGAGACAGAGAAAACGAACGAACAAACCCACCCACCCTCAAAAACCACCCACTTACCCACCCACAAAACCCACCACCCACCCACCTCCACTTCTTACCAAGGGCAGAGACATAACCGAAGTGTTGAGTTGGGCTTCATTACCCCAATGAAGGTCGACGTAATTTCGTTTCTTATGCAGTGTCGTCCAGGCGGTCACGTGATCGTCTAGCGCGTTTTTGGCGGGAAAAAAAAGTTATTATCACCGTCTGTTGTTATTGGTGTTGTTATTGTTGTTTTGGTATTGTTTTTTATTGTTATTGTTGTTGTTGTTATTGTTATGATTATCGGTTTTATTGTTGATATTGCTGTTCTCATTTTTGTTATTGTTGTTGTTATTGTTATCGTAATTATTATCAATATCGTTATTGTTGTAATTATTATTATTATCATTATTATTATCATTAGTATCATCATTTTTATCATCATCATTTTCATTATCATTAGGTATGTACACACACACAGATATATATATATATATATATATATATATATATATATATATATATATATATATATATATATATATATATATATATATATATATATATATTATATATATATATATATAATATATATATATATATATATATATATACACACACACACACACACACACACACACACACACACACACACACACACACACACATATATATATATATATATATATATATATATACATATATATATCTACATATATATATACATACATACATATATACCCATACATAAATACAATATAACCACAAACATACACATACATATCCATACCAACTCCAAAATGACAATAACGATGATAACAAAGATAACAAACCAAGCAACACCTTCCACTCACACTGAGCCCCGAGTTGCTGGACCTGCGAGTCGTTGAGAATCTGCGGAACTCGCCCGCCTTCAGTCAGACACACGGACGTAAGGCTGCTGAACGAGGCGTCGCTGGTCGTGGCTTGCGACAGGAAGAGGTGGGGTCTGGAGGAGGAGGTGGAGGTGGAGGAGGAGAAGGTGGTGGTGGAGTAGGAGGGGGAGTAGGAGGAGGAGGAGGAGTAGGAGAAGAAAAAGAAGAAGAAGGAGGAGGTGGAGGTGGAGTGGAGGTGGAGGTGGTGTAGATGGTGGAGGCGGAGGAGGAGGAGGTTGGTGGAGTTGGTGGAAGGGAAGGCGGAGGAGGAAGAGAAGGTGGAAGAGGAGGTGAAGGTGGTGGTGGAGGTGGAGGTAGAGTAAGAGGGGGAGAAGGAGAAGGAGGAGGTGGTGGAGGTGGAGTAGGAGGGGGAGAAGGAGGAGGTGGTGGAGGAGGAGGTGGTGGAGGTGGAGGGGGAGAAGGAGAAGGAGGAGGTGGAGTTGGTGGAGTGGAGTGTGGAGGAGGAGGAGGAAGGGGAGGAGGTGGAGGTAGAGTAGGAGGGAGAGAAGGAGGAGGAAGAGGAGGAGCAATAGGTGGAGAAGGAGGAGATGAAGAAAATGAAAGAAAAGAAGAATAAAGGACAGAAGCAGAGTAGGGCAAAGAAGAGAAAAAATATTAACATAATTATCATTAATGTATCTATACCTTACATATATATCTAATCTTACTCTTGATGGAAATGTAATTGTCATTATTACCATCACTTTTATCACCAATATTTTCATCATCTTTTTCATCATCATCATCATCATTAAAATTATCCTAATTATCATTATCATTATCACCCTCATCATCATTATCATCATCATCATAACCATCATCAATATGACCCACGCATTATCATCATCACCAATTCTATCACAACATCATCAATCATCACCATCATCATCACCCTTTTTTCACATCATCATCATCACCTTTTTTTCACAACATCATCATTCATTACCATCATCACCCTCATCACCACCCTTTTTTCACATTATCATCACCATCATCATCACCCTCATCATCACCCAATTTCCACAACATCAACACCCTCCCCACCCTCATCACCATCCCCCCAACATCCACAACACCACCACCACCCTTTCTTTCCAAAAGAAAAAAAAAAAACAGACCATACTCACAAAACGCAGACGACTCTCAGAGGAAGAGACACCACACAATCAGAGGCGACGAAACGGGTGGTGTTCTCGATGGCGAAGCACACGTGGGTCTCGGTCTCACCTTCGAAGTCTCCAAGGAACTGGAAGAGGGAGAGGGAGAGGGAGGGAGAGGGGGAGAAGGGGAGGGGGAGGAAGGGGGAAGAAGAGAGGGAGGGGGAGTGAAGAAGGAGGGGGAGTGAGGAAGGAGAGGGGGAGGAAGGGGGAAGAAGAGAGGGAGGGGGAGTGAGAGGGGTATGGATAGGGGGATGGGAGGAAGGGAGGGGGTGTGAGGGAGAGGGAGGGAGGGAGAGGGGGGTGGGGGATGGATAGGGATGGGAGGGGGTGGGAGGGGGATGGATAGGGAGGGAGGGGGAGGGGGAGAGGGAGGGTGGGATGGAG
>BOPN01003255.1:12500-22500 GCA_017312705.2 Penaeus japonicus | reverse complement strand
AATACAAAATAACGACATAATAACTGCTTACAATTACTTTCCTCAACTCTCAGGAAGAATCTAGAATAATACTTATACCGATGATAATAAGAACTTAAATACAATAATGAAAACAGAATAAGTCGACCCAAAGTAAAAAAAGAAAAAGAAAAGAAAAGAAAAAAACTTGATCTAACCTCGATGGTGTAAAAAAATGATAATAATAAAAAAATAAAAACAAATAAAAAATAAATAAATAAATAAATAAACTCTATCAACCAATCCTAGGAGAAGAACGAACTGCTTTTCCAACGTTCATAACAACTCGATCCTAACTCACAGTAGTACACAAGATCCTCCACATCCTCCTGAGTGATATGGGATAGGATTTCGCCTCCTTCAGCACGGCAGATGGACTCCTGGCTGGCCAAGGAGCCGTTTGTGGTAGTGGCGGTGGAGGGAAATATTTTGACGCTGAAGGAAATATTGAAGGACATTGTTAATGGTAGTTACAGGCTCTTGTTTGTGTTTGAGTTGATGGGTATTGTCATTGTTTACCTTTTGCTGGTGTGGGAGTGTGTGGTTGTGTGTGTGTGTGTGTGTGTGTGTGTGTGTGTGTGTGTGTGTGTGTGTGTGTGTGTGTGTGTGTGTGTGTGTGTGTGTGTGTGTGTGTGTGTGTGTTTGTGTGGGTGTGGGTGTGGGTGTTCTTTTATGTGTTCGTGGATGTGTGTGTGTGTGTGTGTGTGGGTGTTCTTCTATGTGTTTGTGGTTGTGTATGTGGGTGTGGGTGTTCTTCTATGTGTTTGTGGTTGTGTGTGTGTGTGTGTGGGTGTGGGTGTGGGTGTTCTTCTATGTGTTTGTGGTTGTGTGTGTGTGTGAGTGTCTTTTATGTGTTTGTGGTTGTGTGTGTGAGTGTTCTTCTATGTGTTTGTGGATGTGTTGTGTGTGTGAGTGTTCTTCTGTGTGTTTGTGGTTGTGTGTGTGTGTGTGTGTTCTCTTATATGTGTCTGTGGTTGTGTGTGTGAGTGTTCTTTTATATATGTTTGTGGATGAGTGTGTGTTACTAACGGAGTAAAAGTATAAAAGTGAGTCTGTATTTGTGTGTGTGTTCGTGTAAATTTGTGTGTTTAATATGTGTTTATTTATACGAATGGTCTGTTGTGGATGTGGGTGTATTTGTTTTATCTGAGTATGTTTTTGTAAATGTCTTTGTGACCGCGAGTGTGTGTTTTTTTAGGCATCATGTAAGAAATCACATACCTTTTATGATGGTAATGATGATGATGATGTGATGATGGTGATGTTTCTTGTGATGACGACGGTAATGATGATAAGGAAGATAAGGGGGGATGGAGAAAGACAGAAATAGAGAGTGAGAAACAGAAAGAGTAAGATAATGATGATAATGATGATGGTGGTAGTGGTGATGGTAATGATAATGACGGTAATGGTGATGATTATGATATAGATGATGATATGGATGAAGATGATAATAATGATAATAATAGTGATGATGATGATAAGGATAAAGATAATAATAATAATAATGATGATGACGGTGATGATAATGATGATGTCGATAATGATCATATTTATGGTGAAGGGGGATGATGATGAAGATAATGATAATGGCAATGAAAATGATAATGATAACAAAAATGATAAAGACGATAACCATGCTACTGATGGTAATGACTACCACTACAACTACTACATCTACTACAACTACCACTACTACCAAGAAAATAACACTAATGGCTATTTACATTGGAGCACAAGCGACATTATGCAGTATTAGGTGGGTATATTCACACGGTAGATCACGGAAAGCTCTATTGAAAATTCTGTAACACATTTGATTGTTGTCACTGCTGAAGCCATCCTCCTGTGTGAAGGAAAAGGGAAGGAAAATAGGTTGATTAACGATGTGACGATAGTGCTTATAAGATGATTGTGATATATAAAGGTATACACAAACACACACACACACACACACACACATATATATATATATATATATATATATATATATATATATATATATATATATGTATATATATATGTATATATATTTGTATTTATGCATATATATGTATCCATACATATGTATGTATAGATTTATATACATTATTTATATATATATATATATATATATATATATATATATATATATATATGATATATCTATATATATCTATATATATAAATATATATATATATATATATATTTGTGTGTGAAATATATATATATGTATATATATGTATATACATGTATATATATATATATATGCATATATGTATATAGATATACTTATATATGTATGAATAAATATGTATATGTGTAGATATATACATACATATATGTACATACAATCACACACAAAAGGACAGTGTGTACACAAAGAATAAGAACCATGAGAGAGAAGGAAATGAATAAACCATAAAGCAAACGTCCGAAGTAAAGTAATCTACATTCTGGATAAAAAGCTAGAACGATATTGAAATTACTATCATCTTAAATTCTTCATTTTTGGGGGGACTTTTTTTTTTTTTTTTTTTTTTTTTTTAAGCTAAGCCTTTGAGTACACACCGTTCATCTTCTAATGGAAAACCACTAAGTATACACTCTTACGAATGGGAGAGTTATATCCGTATAGTTGAACCTCGAACCGTCGGCCCACTCCAGTACCCGCTCGCCTTCCGAGTGAACCTTACCAACCAGAGTCGTCCAGAAAATTCCAGAAAAATCTGTTGGGTGATTTGAACCTTTAGATATCAGGAGTATGGTATTGCTTATGTATCTTTGATGAGATATTTCATATTTCCATGAACTATATAGGACTTGCACTGTGTCCTAATTGGCTGAAACGCATATGAAAATTTGAACTATACCTGAAAATTTTGAACCTTAGCTGAAAATTTTTAACCTTACCTGAAATTTTTAACCTTACCTGAAAAAATTGAACCTTACCTGAAAATTTGAACCTTACCTGAAAAAATTGAACCTTACCTGAAAATTTTGAACCTTACTTGATGTCAGTGTATTTATCTTAGCCATGTCAAGACTAAGAGCAGCCTGCCCGCCCTCTTTCCTACAAGCTTCCTCTTGGCTGGCAAAATTATTGTTGCTCTTATTTGCAGAGACAAAAAACCCAGACTCGTAATGTGGAAATTCAGGCGAGACATAATCTGAACTCGTCGTGGGAATCGGGTCGGGGGCGTTGGAATTTGCCAGAGAAGCTTCGAGTGTGAAGGGATTTGCCGGGGTGACGTCAGGAGCCGTCAGAGTGGAAACGGGTGTAGTGGTTGTTGAAATGACTGTACCTGAGAGAGAGAGAGAGAGAGAGGAAAAAAAAAGGAAATTCGGTATTGAAGGAGAGTTAAATGTGATACGAAATAACGGGGGAAGTTATTACGTTATATAAAGTTGACCTTCCTGACAGGGAATTGAACTCAGGCCCTCTGATTTTCAATTTGTATTTTTATATTAGATTCGTTACTGCATTCTTCCAGATTATTATGTTAATGTTATTCTTTTATATATAGCATCTGTTACAGAGTATGATAAGCATAATATTAAAGAAATGTTCCTCGTAGAATTTTGTTTAGTATTCATGTTTGAAATTACCCCAGTGAAATTCATCTTGATTATATTGAGCAGTGCTAATCCGTAAGCATATATCCTCTTTTTCTTTATTCGCCTACGATTGATCCTTCAATCAACATTTCCAGTCAGTGATAATTTTGCTCAATTCATATAATAGTTGATTTACTGATTGACAGATAAATAATACAGTAAATATACATGGCCACCTCACTTTTTTTTTTAAATACTGTGAACAAAATAGAGAGAGAGAGAGAGACAGACAGACAGATCGAGAGAGAGAGAGTTAGAGAGAAACAGACAGACAGATCGAGAGAGAGAAAGAGAAAGATAGAGAGAGAGAAAGAGACAGATCGAGTGAGAGAAAGAGACAGATCGAGAGAGAGAAAGAGAAAGATAGAGAGAGAGACAGACAAACAGACAGAGAGAGAGAAAGAAAGAGAGAGAGAGACAGACAGACAGAGAGAGAGAGAGAAAGAGAAAGATAGAGAGAGAGAAAGAGAAAGATAGAGAGAGAGAAAGAGAAAGATAGAGAGAGAGACAGACAAACAGACAGAGAGAGAGAAAGAAAGAGAGAGAGAGACAGACAGAGAATGAGAGGGAGAAAAACAAAGATAGAAAACGAAATAAAAAAAATAAAAAAAATAAAACGAGAGAGAAAACAAGAGCTGCCTCTAACCGGGTGGAAGCCGCGTCATGCAGCCGATGCCAAGATCCGCGTCAGAATCCTTCTCCAGACCGGGCACTTTGATGTCGTACAGATGGCACAGCTGGTCCAAGTGGCAGAAGAGGTCGTGGTCCTTGATGGCGGCCTGACTGGCACACGCAAACAGGGTCATGGGAGTGGAGGAGGACGTGCCCACGGCATTCTGGAGCTCGTGGTTGGCCAAGACCACTTTGTACCACACGGTCCCCGATGCCTCCTTCGTGTTGTGCGGGAGTAACAGCGGGAATAAAAGGAGCAATAGGGTCTTCGCTGCCATATTGAAAGGAGCGAGAGACACTTGTTCTACTCGGAAGAACCCGGGATCGCCAGAGGAACAGTGCCAGAAGTAAAGTTTTTTTGGTTGTTTTTTTTTTTTTTTTTTGTTCCAGGTTTTCGCTTTGTTCTCTTCTTTTCTTTTCTTTCCCCCGGAGATGAGACTCTCCTTCCTGTTCTCCAACTGGTGTCCAACTGGCGAAGTCTTCGGAAGGGTTTGAGGACGAACGGAAGGGTAGGGGAAGAGGGAGGGAGAGGGAGAGGGAGGAGACGAGGAAGGTTGGAAGGGGGAGGGGGGAGAAGAGGAAGGTGGGAAGGGGGAGGGAAGGGGAGGGGGGAGAAGAGGAAGGTGGGAAGGGGGAGGGGAAGGGGAAGGAGAGAGAGAGGACGAACGGAAGGGTAGGGGAAGAGGGAGGGAGAGGGGGAGGGAGGGGGAGGGGGGAGAAGAGGAAGGTGGGAAGGGGGAGGGGAAGGGGAAGAAGAGAGAGAGGACGAACGGAAGGGTAGGGGAAGAGGGAGGGAGGGGGAAGGGAGGAGAAGAGGAAGGGTAGGGGAAGGGGGGAGAGAGGAAGAGGGGAAGGGGGGGAATAGGAGGGGAGAGAGAGGAGGAGGGGGAGGGGAGAGAGAGAGGAAAAGGGAAGGGGAGGGGAGAGAGAGGAGGAGGGGAGGGGGAGGGGAGAGAGAGAGGAAAAGGGAAGGGGAGAAGAGAGAGAGGAGGGGAGAAGGGGAGGAGAGAGAGAGGAGGAGGGGAGGGGGAGGAGAGAGAGAGGAGGAGGTTGAAGGAGAGGGGAGAGAGAGAGGAGAAGAGAAGGAGAAAAGGAGAGGGAGGAGAAGAGAAGGAGAAAGGGGAGAGAGAGGAGAAGAGAAGGAGAAGGAACGAGAGGGGAGAAAAGAGGGGAAGACCATTAAACACACGACTGCAAACTTGCAACTAAATCACGCCAGTGTGGATGTGGCAAGGACTCTAATAAACATCGTAAATAAAATAATTGATCACATAATAACAGTCTCGAGTCCATAATTCGCGAGGACACAGAAACATATCTGCATAATTACCTCGTGCATGTTTATTCCCGCGCTATTTGCATATTTGACTATGTGAAATAATACCTTCTCAAAAAATGGTTCAAAGTATCAATAACTTTCATGTATTTCTATCCTAATATCATTATATAATTATTGATAATTGAAATTCTATCTAAAAACTTATAAAAAAAAATAGATAAATCATAAATTTAGAGGAAAGAAATTGTATCCTCTTAAAGACCACTGATGTATTTTCCAATTCCATTTTTTTCTCTGCATTGTTGTTTATGTTGCCTGCATCTTGTTGCAATTCGTTTCAGTTACTTATCAGTTGTTTATTAGAATTAAAAAATACAAACGATTTGTCTTGTCTTCTTATTATTTTTGGTCACGATTTTGTTCTAGAACCTTCTTTTACTTAACTTTGATGTGATTTACCTGGTGTTTCTCCTAGCTTATAAGTATTGATTTTCCTGGTCTCTCGTCATTATTCGTGCTTTTTTTTAATTTTCGTGTTTTCTCGTCATTTCTCGAGTTTTTAAAAATAATTTCTCGTGGTCTCTCGTCATTTCTCGTCATTTCTCGTGGTCTCTCGTCATTTCTCGTGTTTTTAAAAATAATCTATCGTGTTTTCTCGTCATTATTTATTATTTCTAGTGGTCTCTCGTCATTTCTCGTGGTTCTAGATAATTTTCCGTGGTTTGTCGTCATTTCTCATTATTTCTCGTAATTTCTCATTATTTCTCGCAATTTCTCATTATTTCTCGTAGTTTCTCGTCATTTCTCATTATTTCTCGTAGTTTTCCATGGTCTCTCGTCATTTCTCGTTATTTTTCGTAATTTCTCATTATTTCTCGTAGTCTCTCGTCATTTCTCATTTTTCTCGCAATTTCTCATTATTTCTCGTAGTTTCTCGTCATTTCTCATTATTTCTTGTAATTTTCCATTATTTCTCGTAATTTCTCGTCATTTTTCGTGGTGTCCTGTCATTTCTCGTCATTTCTCGTAATTTCTCATTATTTCTTGTAGTTTCTCGTCATTTCTCGTGGTTACTAATAATTTCTCGTGATCTCGTCATTTCTCGTGGTTACTAATAATTTCTCGTGATCTCGTCATTTCTCGTCATTTCTCATTATTTCTCGTCATTTCTCATTATTTCTCGAAATTTCTCATTATTTCTCGTTGTTTCTCGTCATTTCGCGTGGTCTCTCGTCATTTCTCATTATTTCTCGTAGTTTCTCGTCATTCCACGTGATCTCTCGTCATTCCTCGTAGTTTCTCGTCATTTCTCGTGGTCTCTCTTCATTCCTCGTGGTTTCTCTTCATTTCTCATGGTTTTTAATCCTTTCTCGTAGTTTCTCATTACTGCTGGTGGTTTCTCGTCATTCCTCACAACTCGTTATTGTCCATGGTTTCTTATCGTTTCTCATGGTTTCTCGTGGTTTCTCGTGGTTTTTCATCTTCGTAGTTTCTCATCATTTCTAAAAGTGTTTCGTAAATTTTCTTGACTTCTCGCCCTTTTTCACGGTTTCTCAACGTTCCTTGTGGTTTAAAATCGTTTACCCCATGGTTTCTCACTATTTCTCATGGTTTCTCATTATTTCTCATGGTTTCTCATTATTTCTCATGGTTTCTAATGGTTTCTCATTATTCCTCATGGTTTCTCACTAATTCTCATGATTTCTCCTTGTTTCTCGTAGTTTCTCAGTTTTCTCATTGCTCCTCGTGTTTTTTTCTCATTCTTTTTTGTGGTTTTTGTATCATGATTTCTCATCATTTTTACGTGGCCATCCCAGTGTTTCTTATTGCATCTTATCAGTTTTTGTTTGTGTATTCTTCGCGCTTGTTCTCATTATTTCTCGCGTATTTTCCTTGTTTCTCGCTTGTTCTCATTATTTCTCGCGTATTTTCCTTGTTTCTCGCTTGTTCTCATTATTTCTCTCGTATTTTCCTTGTTTCTCGCTTGTTCTCATTATTTCTCTCGTATTTTCCTTGTTTCTCGCTTGTTCTCGTTATTTCTCGCGTATTTTCCTTGTTTCTCGCTTGTTCTCATTATTTCTCGCGTATTTTCCTTGTTTCTCGCTTGTTCTCATTATTTCTCTCGTATTTTCCTTGTTTCTCGCTTGTTCTCATTATTTCTCTCGTATTTTCCTTGTTTCTCACTTGTTCTCATTATTTCTCTCGTATTTTCCTTGTTTCTCACTTGTTCTCATTATTTATCGCGTATTCTCCTTGTTTCTCGCTTGTTCTCATTATTTCTCGCGTATTCTCCTTGTTTCTCGCTTGTTCTCATTATTCCTCGCGTATTTTCCTTGTTTCTCGCTTGTTCTCGTTATTTCTCGCGTATTTTCCTTGTTTCTCGCTTGTTCTCATTATTTCTCGCGTATTCTCCTTGTTTCTCGCTTGTTCTCATTATTTCTCGCGTATTTTCCTTGTTTCTCGCTTGTTCTCGTTATTTCTCGCGTATTTTCCTTGTTTCTCGCTTGTTCTCGTTATTTCTCGCGTATTCTCCTTGTTTCTCGCTTGTTCTCGTTATTTCTCGCGTATTCTCCTTGTTTCTCGCTTGTTCTCGTTATTTCTCGCGTATTCTCCTTGTTTCTCACTTGTTCTCATTATTTCTCTCGTATTTTCCTTGTTTCTCACTTGTTCTCATTATTTATCGCGTATTCTCCTTGTTTCTCGCTTGTTCTCATTATTTCTCGCGTATTCTCCTTGTTTCTCGCTTGTTCTCATTATTTCTCTCGTATTTTCCTTGTTTCTCACTTGTTCTCATTATTTATCGCGTATTCTCCTTGTTTCTCGCTTGTTCTCATTATTTCTCGCGTATTCTCCTTGTTTCTCGCTTGTTCTCATTATTCCTCGCATATTTTCCTTGTTTCTCGCTTGTTCTCGTTATTTCTCGCGTATTTTCCTTGTTTCTCGCTTGTTCTCGTTATTTCTCGCGTATTTTCCTTGTTTCTCGCTTGTTCTCGTTATTTCTCGCGTATTCTCCTTCTTGTTTCTCGTTTTTTCTGTTCTCGCTATTTCTCGCGTATTCTCCTTGTTTCTCACTTGTTCTCATTATTTCTCTCGTATTCTCCTTGTTTCTCACTTGTTCTCATTATTCCTCGCGTATTTTCCTTGTTTCTCGCTTGTTCTCGTTATTTCTCGCGTATTTTCCTTGTTTCTCGCTTGTTCTCGTTATTTCTCGCGTATTTTCCTTGTTTCTCGCTTGTTCTCGTTATTTCTCGCGTATTCTCCTTGTTTCTCGCTTGTTCTCGTTATTTCTCGCGTATTCTCCTTGTTTCTCACTTGTTCTCATTATTTCTCTCGTATTCTCCTTGTTTCTCACTTGTTCTCATTATTTCTCGCGTATTTTCCTTGTTTCTCGCTTGTTCTCGTTATTTCTCGCGTATTTTCCTTGTTTCTCGCTTGTTCTCGTTATTTCTCGCGTATTCTCCTTGTTTCTCGCTTGTTCTCATTATTTCTCGCGTATTTTCCTTGTTTCTCGCTTGTTCTCGTTATTTCTCGCGTATTTTCCTTGTTTCTCGCTTGTTCTCGTTATTTCTCGCGTATTTTCCTTGTTTCTCGCTTGTTCTCGTTATTTCTCGCGTATTCTCCTTGTTTCTCGCTTGTTCTCATTATTCCTCGCGTATTTTCCTTGTTTCTCGCTTGTTCTCATTATTTCTCACGTATTCTCCTTGCTTCTCGCTTGTTCTCATTATTCCTCGCGTATTTTCCTTGTTTCTCGCTTGTTCTCGTTATTTCTCGCGTATTCTCCTTGTTTCTCACTTGTTCTCATTATTTCTCGCGTATTCTCCTTGTTTCTCACTTGTTCTCATTATTTCTCGCGTATTTTCCTTGTTTCTCGCTTGTTCTCATTATTTCTCGCGTATTTTCCTTGTTTCTCGCTTGTTCTCATTATTTCTCGCTTATTTTCCTTGTCTCTCGCTTGTTCTCATTATTTCTCGCGTATTCTCCTTGTTGCTCAATTGTTATCATTATTTCTCGCATATTCTCCTTATTTCTCGCCTGTTCTCATTATTTCTCGCTTATTTTCCTTGTCTCTCGCTTGTTCTCATTATTTCTCGCGTATTCTCCTTGTTTCTCGCTTGGTCTCATTATTTCTCGGTATTCTTTGTTTCTCGCTTGTTCTCATTATTTCTACAGATTCTCCTTTTGTTTCTCGCTTGTTCTCATTATTTCTCGCGTATTCTCCTTGTTTCTCGCTTGTTCTCATTATTTCTCGCGTATTCTCCTTGTTTCTCGCTTGTTCTCATTATTTCTCGCGTATTCTCCTTGTTTCTCGCTTGTTCTCATTATTTCTCGCGTATTCTCCTTTTTTCTCGCTTGTTCTCATTATTTCTCGCGTATTCTCCTTGTTTCTCGCTTGTTCTCATTATTTCTCGCATATTCTCCTTTTTTCTCGCTTG
>BOPN01003255.1:0-2500 GCA_017312705.2 Penaeus japonicus | reverse complement strand
ATACAAATATATTTCTATATATATTATATGTATACATATATATAATATATATACAAATATATTTCTATATATATATGTATACATATAATATGTATATATATATATATATATATATATATATATATATATATATATATATATATATACGTAAATATGTGTGTGTGTGTGATGCATGCGTACATACATATGCTTCAAAAGGAAAAATGAAAGTCGCATCAAAGCTTAAATTTATTCCCACAATCTAGTCCAAACAACGACTTTAAAGTCAGGTTCCCTCGCCAGTGATACCCTAACCTGAATCAGTGGAATCAGGAAACAATTTTGACGATGGGATCAGACTGTCCACTATGGTAGGTTTCTGATGTGGCTAATGTTATTATTGCAATCGCTGTAATTATTAATAGTATGACGGTATTAAAGACACTGATAATAATAAAAATCAAGACAACCTTTGGCAAAAATTGAGGACATGAGGTAAATAAACCAGGTAGGCCTACTAATTGGCTCCTTAGTGTCTAAACTGTTCATGCGTGAAAAAAAGTATTCATAAAACAAAATCACACAGGACACTACATGCATGCATGGATTAATTACAACAGCGAAGTATGTCCAGAAGTAACAGGTCACATGTTCTGTCCTTCGGTGCAGTTACGAGGTCGCTAAGCTTCCGACATCGTAACGTAGTGAGCGGTCTCGCCCCTGCGCCCAAAAGCTGCATAACAGCTGCTGTCTGATGCTGTACTGCCTGTCGCTGCCACCGCTATGGGACCGAGAGAAATACGGCGTTAATGGGAAGCGTCGTGGTTAACAGGTTAATAATAAGAAAGGCGCTGACATTAATTAATAAACGGGGAACTTCCGAATCGTAAACACAACAAATGACTCAGAGCATTTACGATAAATGTAACATATTCGCCGAATACACACACACACACACACACACACACACACATATATATATATATATATATATATATATATATATATATATATATATATATATATATATATATATTTGCATCGCCTTTCAACCACATTGCTCTGAATGTTAGAGAAATACAGGACTATTCAGAATGAAGCACTGACCCAGGTACGCTTCGAAACCGATTTGAATAAGATCCAAATACCAGAGTGATAATAAAAGTGATTCACTCTTATAATGATGTGAATACAAGGGAAATATTATATACTAACTGGGACCCACTGAAAAAAAAAATGAGGAACGTATAGCGTGTTTTTGTGAAGTTTTGTTCAGGTGCACTTTGAAGCTGTAATTACATTATTAATTATAAGTGTGACTCGCTCAAGACATCTGAAAAAAGAGATACATAAGGTAGTAGTAACTGTAGTAATGTGCAGTGACAGATCTAATGATGATTATAATGGCGATGTGGATAATGATGAGGAGGAGGATAATGGTTGTGTGGATAATCATGATGATGATAATGGCGATGTGGATAATGATGATGATAATGGCGATGTGGATAATGATGATGATAATGGCGATGTGGATAATGATGATGATAATGGCGATGTGGATAACGATGATGAGGAGGATAATGGCGGTGTGGATAATGATGATAATGGCGACGTGGATAACGGTGAGGAGGATAATGGCGATGTGGATAATAATGATGAGGATAATGATGATAATGGCGATGTGGATAATGATGATAATGACGGTGTGGATAATGATAACGATGAGGATAATGGCGATGTGGATAATGATAATGAAGAAGCTGCTGCTGATGACGATGATAAGTGACATTGATATAAAACATAGATAATCAGTCATAGTAATTTCAGATACGAACGTGGAATGACAACCCATGCGTTCTTTGTTTTTTTAATACCGGAAAGAAACAATAATAGTAAGAAATCTGAACTGTGATACATAATAAGAATATGTCTTTAATTAAGGAAGGGACAGTGACAATCCGAAAAGTAAACTTAAAGACCGCACAATTTGTTGATATGTATAGTGACTTATTGTATTGTGACTCATATCATCTGATTGGACACATGATTACCCTCGGGTACGTGTATGACTTCGTGATGTATAGTGTATTCTCTATTATGTAATAGGCATTACAACGCATAATTTGGAGAGTGTTTTATGAATGGGCGTACCGTTTTTTTCATTCAGGTGGTTGGTAACAAAGTGTCTAAATATGATACATGGAATGTCCCCTTCCCCAAATTATTATGATTGTTGTTGCTTATTCACCGTTTCGTCAGCACCTCAGTCAGGACGTTGAAGAGAATCTATGATATATTCTACGGCTTCTTTTTGAGTATTGAAAACATACTCCTTTTCTCTCATATGTAGTATTCGAGCACCCCGTGTCAATACGTGACCTCGAGATAACGACCCGAAGTAGTTTTCGTAAATGTTTGAGAGTAAATAAAATGGACTCTTAATAATGATGTAAGATAAGAAAAAATAAAGTAAAATCGAGGCCACAGGATTCACATCATAGAAAGGTTGGATGAGATTAAA
>BOPN01003254.1:166528-168503 GCA_017312705.2 Penaeus japonicus | reverse complement strand
TTTTTTTTGACAGCACATGTTACGTGCACAGACAAACACATATTCATATATATTCATGTATAGACATATGTGTATGTTTGTATATACATGTATGTATGTAGCTATGTATGTATGTATGTATGTATGTTTGTATGTATGTATGTATGTATGAATGTATACATGTTATGCACACTAGAACACCTAGAAAAACAAGTGGTCAACATCAATAAAAGCCAGAAAACGGCATTTACCAAAATGTATGAAAAGGTGCATATATATGCGTGTTGCAATCATGTGCAAGAAGATATATGTCAACATACATGTTATTGTTTGTCCAGTCACCTCAGGGAGAACACGTAATTTCAAAGTTTGCAAGAGTCGTCTCCACCAAGTTGCAAACCAGGACCTGACATTGACTGACGCTTGCAAGTATATCTTCCTGCCACTGCATGCCGGATTTTTTTTTTTTTTTTTTTTCGAAAACCTTTCTGAGGAAAAAGCCGTTTACTGTTCTATGATATTATTTCATTATTTGATTTCGTTTTGTCTTAGCCGTGGCACTGCTTTTATGATTATTTATTTCACTAGGATCACTATCACATTATTATTATTAATACAATTACTTTTATTTTTATTTTTGTCATCATCACTTTAATTACCATTATCATTATCATTAGTAGTTGTGTATAATCATTATTATCATTTGTGTTAGTAGTCTCATCATTATCATCAATATTAATATCTTATTAACATAATCCTTGTTGTTACTAATACTATCAGCATCAATTTTGTCAGTATTATTGTCATCACTACTATGGTCAGAATTATCATTATCATTATAATTATTACTATCACCACTATTGCTGTTATTGTTGTTGCAAGTATCGTTATCATCATCCTCATCTTTAATGTCCTTTTCTTCTTAATGATGTTATCAATATCACTATTGTCATTTATATCAATATCATCATTGTCTTTACTATCGACATCATTCTCATTATCATCATCATTATCATAACCATTGTTGTTGTTGCTGTAGTTGCAAATATCCTTACGATTATGATTATCGTTATCATGATCATAATTGTAATTATCTGTATTATCATTATTACCAGTATCATTATTACTTTTTCCATTTTCATCAATATAATCATCAATATCATCATTGTCATTAGCTTCCTCATAATTGTCATCATTAGTATCATCATCACTCTTTTAATTACCATGGTCATAATCGTCCTGATCATTCAGTATTCTCATTATCATCATCACTATCATTATCGCTGTCATAACTGCAATTTGATGCATCATTAAGATCCCTCTCTTGATGTAATTGTGTTGCTGACGGTGTTTTGGGTGTTGTTATTCTTGCATATGCACACACAAACAAAATATAGATACACACAGACACGTACGCAATGCACACTCATATACCACATATACACACATACTCACACAGAGTAGCCTATAAATAATTCAACGAGGTCTGTCAAACAGTCCAGTTCTCTCTTTAAGATTGACTTTTATAATCTGATACAAAATCTATATCACATTCGTCATGCGTATTCTTGTTTCACTATTTTCTAATGAATTATCGCTGATTGCAGTAAGATTTGATATAATTGTTGGTGTCTTTCAGTTTCTGTTTGTTCAGTCTCTCTCTCTATATATATATATATATATATATATATATCTGTGTGTGTGTGTGTGTGTGTGTGTGTGTGTGTGTGTGTGTGTCCTTGATTCCTCCAGGAACCTTCATACCTCTTTTCAGCCGTCTGGTTAGCTCATTGGTAGCGTGTCGACTTCACATCCCCGTGGTCGGCAGATCGAGCCCCGCCCAAGCTCGTGAGCTTCCACTGTCACCTGGCGGTTACTGACGTAGCTGGGCACTGCGTTGGGTAAGGACCAAGCTCAGATCGAGTCAACACTCGTTGGCACATTCTCTCACGAGTCAGTACACGCTGGCACAGGCGGGCTCGCGTCACTGCATACA
>BOPN01003254.1:154028-156528 GCA_017312705.2 Penaeus japonicus | reverse complement strand
GATAGATAGATAGATAGATAGATAGATAGATACTTAGATACATAGATAGATATAGATATAGATATAGATAGATAGACATAGATATAGATATAGATATATGTATATATATAATATCTATATATATATATATATATATATATATATATATATATATATATATATATATATATATATACATATATATATATATATATATATATATAGAGAGAGAGAGAGAGAGAGAGATAGATAGATAGATAGATAGATACATATATATGTACATCTTAATATACGTATATTCGTTCGAGCATATCTCTTCATATGCCTCCGCGTATGCTTCCCTGATTCCTTTTATGCAAGAGTGTGTTTTTGTTCAGGAAGAACAACTCAATTTAAAGTTTCGAGGAGATCCTTTCAGCAAGTTGCAAGCTCAGAGTTGACATTGAGTGACGCCTGCAAGCAAATCTCCTCTCCAGTGCATGCAACACTTGACCAAAATGACTCTGAAAAATATGAAATTGTCTCCTTGTGCATATGACTTTTCACTCCTCGGTGCATTTTTTTTTTTTTTAGTATGCAAGAGAGTAAAAGATGCAAGCATTTGTTTTTTTTTTGTTTGTTTGTTTGTTTGTTTTTTTGTGCATGCATTTGTGTTAAAATTATTGTTGTTGTGGTTGTTATTTCAGTTGTTGTTGATATTATTGTCATATTTATTATTGTTATCGTTATTGTTTTTGTTATTATTATCATTAGTAGTTGTTGTGATTGTGGCATTATTATAGTCCTTATTATTAATATTACAGTAATTACGATTAGCATCATTATTATCATCCATATCATTTTCATCTTTATCATTATCAGTATTATTTTTTAGTAGCATCATTATCAGTATTATTATCGTTATTTCCATCCTCCTTATCATTATTTTTATCCTCATTATCATTATCATTATCATTATCATTAAGACTATCTTTATATCAGCATCATAATCATAATAATCGTCATCAAAATTGTTGTTATCAATAGTAGTATCATTATCAATATTATCATTGTTATTATCATTGATATCATTACCATTATCATTACCCTCATCATCATTATTATTGTTATTGTTATTATTTTTATCCTTATTATCATCAATATCATTGTTGTTGTTTTCATCATTATCATTATTGACACCATTATCATCATATCTTTATTACTACTATCGACAATATCAATATCATTATCATTATCGTGTTCATTATTGTTGATTTATTATCATTCATATCATTATTAAAGTTATTAGTATTACTGGTAATGCTATTATCATAATTATTATTGTTGATATTTTAATTACCCTCATTATCACTATTACTATTATCGCTATCCCTTTTATCATTATCATCATTATCACTGTTATATTATTATTATTTTATGATTGGAAAATAAATAGTAGGAGAGATGGTGAATTATTTAACGAGATTTTAGAAGAGTTTCCCCTCAAACGGTACGAAATACGACAATTTCAGAAGAAGAAGAAGAAGAAGAAGAAGAAGAAGAAAGAAGAAAAACATAAAAAAAAAGTAAGAAAAAAAGAAAGATAAAAAAAACTTCAATTGCCAATGTTACAAACTTCAGGAAAGAAGAAGTTGCAGTGGAGGAAGAGTTCGTCTTTTAAACGAGAAGGTAATTCTAATAGAAATGGAGGTTCTACGAAAGCCCAAGGGGTGCTATCTCCTCAAGAAAGAACCTGTGTACGGAAATTGGTCAATAATTGAAGTCAAACAGACGTGTGAAATCTTTGTAGGGAGACTTTTTACTTTGTATTATATGTGCGGTTCTATTCAGGGCCTTATCTTTTCAAATATACATGTATGGATATTCTTACATATGCAGATAGGGAGAAAGAGAGGGAGATTTTTTTTTTTTTTTTTTTTTTTTTGTCGCTGAAAAGGTGTATTTCAGGAAAGTGGAACATATTCTTTGAAAAAAAAAAAAAAAAAAAAACAATGTGCGTGTATGTATGTGTGTGTGTGTGTGTGTGTGTGTGTGTGTGTGTGTGTGTGTGTGTGTGTGTGTGTGTGTGTGTGTAAGTGAGTGTCAGTGTGAGTGTCTCTGTAAGTGAGTGTGCTAAGATATTTTTTGTCACAAATAAAGACTATTCACTCGTGTCTTACCTGGCAATTTCATCAACATAATATTGCAACGTGTTGTTCTTTCAAACAAGAGTTTATATCAAATTAAATGTTCTCCTCTTTTATTGGAAATGAAATCGTGGACGTAGCTGGGAAGCATAACAACATTACGAGAAGTAAATAAAAGTAATTTTAAAAAGTAAAGGGGAAGTCAGATTCGCGAAACCCTCGTTGAAATTTTGATGTCCTGCAACCGTAATACTCAATTTTTTCTTATGAATTTTGGGCATGATGTGATATGGTATTGATGTTATTTTCATTAAAAATTGAGGCTTAATATACGTCTCTCCCTTGTTTTCCTATTTGTTCTCTTTTTTTTCTTTTTTTGAATATTTACATATAAG
>BOPN01003254.1:112645-122645 GCA_017312705.2 Penaeus japonicus | reverse complement strand
AAGTGTTTCCAGGTTAAGCACAATGCAACGAAGTGTTAACAATAAGAAATGATATATCCAACACGTTTCTATAGTCCATTCAAACATCATTTAAACTTAGGTAAACACTTTTTATCATAATTGTTTACATGTTTGAATAAAGACTGCCTTTAGCATTTGCGTCTATTTTTTAACACTTTTTGAGAGCTGTATAAATGTGAATGTATCCTATATATCCAGGCCTTCGGAGTCACGGCCTGGATTCGGTTTTCTTTAAAGGTTCATTCGAGTCGGAAGTCGGACACGTCTCGATTGCTTCATAACGTGACCGACAGTTGGATGCTATGCGTGACACAGTTCAGCTTTTGTGACTGTTTTTGCGCTGCTGAAGTGGCATATGTACTTCTACTTTCTTTCTTTCGGTAAATTCCTCTTCGGTTCGACTTCTTATATGTATGAACTCTTAATTTCGGAACCGGATTTTAATATCCATATCGGTTGAGGGAGATGTGAATGTTTGTGTCGATTAAAAGTTCTCAGAATTTGAATCGTTTTTTTTTTTTTTTCTTTCTTTCTTTCTTTCTTTTTTCTTTTGGATGTTCTGCATTTATTGTATAGGACTTTGGGTTCTAATACTCACGCGATGTATATCTCAATTTATTTCTCTTTCTTTTTTTTTGGGGGGGGATAAGTAAGGAAAATGATAATGATAAAATCATAATCTTCATAACAATAAATACAATAATGATAACAATAGAAAAAATAATAGTAACACTTTTACATATTTCGACACTAGATGATATGGTGCCGGCTTATGCAGGGTCTCATAGACGTCAGCTCTTAATTAAGGGTTAAACACTTTGATTTTGAAATCATATCGTGTATTCTTCTTTGTCTGTTTGTTTTGTATTGTTTTTTTATGAATTATATTTATTATGTTAACAGACAGGAAGAAAAATAAAATCTAACAGAATATTGGACTTACTGTTCGTAGTAATGATAATGGTAATTATGTTAATCATTAAAACTATTTTTTTAAAATCACGGTTGATAAAATTTGGCAAAACACGCACACACAGACACACACACACACACACACACACACACACACACACACACACACACACACACACACACACACACACACACACATATATATATATATATATATATATATATATATATATATATCATATCTGAGATAAACATGTATCTCTCTTTAAATCAAAACCTCTCTTTTACGCACGTGAGTTCATTATGCTTTGTACTTGACATTACGGGTGAATAAACAAAGCCATTTACGCAGGTAATATACTATATAATGCAGCAAGTTTATAGTATTTAACGATTAACGTCCCTTGAGAGGTGATCTGTATGTGGACGATGGAAGTGAGCGAATAGTCAAGCTAAGCACAGAAGTACCACTGACCTGGTACTTCTGGAAGATGGTAGTTTGACACTAGTAGACATTAGCACTGACGATTTGAGCTTCTTCTTCGGCCTTCTACTGGTATCCTAGGCAATAGGAGCTAGGTCCTTGTGACGCACCAATGGCGGCTGGGGAATACATCTTCCTGTTCCCATTCAGTGCTCATGTGACACCACCCGAACACCAGCATAACATAAATTTGGTGTAAAAAGAGCGTACTGGGTTGTTTTAGCAAGGAACATCAATTTAGAATTTTTGGGATGAAACCATTGAGAAGAAAGTAAACCATTTCAAAAATGTCTCTCTTAAGCGCAGCAATAAAATCATTTCCCAGAACTTCGACAGAAAGAGATAGGGATAGAATTCCACAGTGGACACCAGGCTCTGCTACAGGGCGCCCTGTGAACGAAATAGGGCGTTCGGTTGTTCATTAAGCATAATAATGACTAAACTTTCGAAACTACAAACTTGGGAGATGTAGGTCTTATAAAACCCTCTGACAAGCCGAAACAGACGGTCGTGCTGTATCTTTATACAGAATATCAAAAAAATAATAATAAAAAAGTAATAATGATTAAAAAAAAAAAAATAGAGAAAGGTTCCATCACCCTTAACAGGTTTCCTCTTTGTAAAGGGGATGAACTTATTTCCAAAAAAGACATTTTGATTATAACGCCAAGACCAAATTGCTAGAAGAGTACAGTATAATTTGGAAAAGCAAAATGTTTTCAAATTCATAACTTTACCACGCCATTACCATGTAAGAGTATGTGAGAGAGAGAGAGAGAGAGAGAAAGGTGGTTATTTTGGTTATTTTGGTTATGAAATCCAAAGATCTAAGGGTACTAAATAACTCCATTAGCTTTGTCTTTATTGTAATCTTTAATGCATTGTTATAAGAGTCTCTTGTGCTAAGGCGGTAAGGGACTCATTACATTACCCGCGAGAGTGTGTGTGACTCTACGAGAGAGGGTGTCGATGCATTTCTGGCCGTGCGTTTTGTTTGTGTGTGTGTGTGTGTGTGTGTGTTTATGTGTGTGTGTTTGTGTGTGTGTGTCTGTGTGTGTGTGTGTGTGTATGTGTGTGTGTGTGTGTATGTATATATATATATATATATATATATATATATATATATATATATATATATATATATATATATTATGTATATATATATATATATATATATATATATATATATATATATATATATATGTGTGTGTGTGTGTGTGTGTATGTGTGTGTGTGTGTGTGTGTTTGTGTTTGTGTGTGTGTATATATATATATATATATATATATATATATATATATATATATATATATATATATATATATATATATATATGTATGTATATGTATATATACATACATATATATAAATATATGGATATATGAATAATACATTAGTCAGTAGGTCGCCTTTGGACATACAGAAAGACATCCTGTGCACACTGAAAATAGCAGTTAGACAGTTATTTCAGGTGTTAACTGATCATTCCAATTTTGATTATCATAATGGTACTAAATCTGGTATGATGTTTATGATGACTATGCATGTAATATTCGTCAGGGCTAGTCGAAGTGAAACATATGCATTATATATATATCTCTCTCTCTCTCTCTCTCTCTCTCTCTCTCTCTCTCTCTCTCTCTCTCTCTCTCTCTCTCTCTCTCTCTCTCTCTCTCTCTTTTCTTTCTTTCTTTTTCTTTTTTCTCTTTGCGCGCGGTCGTTGACTTTGTACATTAATGATTATATGCACCCTATTGTTTTTTTTTAAGCACGAAAATGGTTAAAGTACGAAATACTGAATAGCTCTTCTTACCGTAATAGAAAAACGTTCATCTAATATTCTATTCATTCAGGAAACAGACATATAAAAGACAACGTTTATTTGTCTTTCATCTCACTGAAAGAACATTCCAACCATTTGAGGAATAATTCCCCAATAACGCCATGAGTGTTGTGCGTTTTCGTTTTCTTGATGTTTTCTTTTCTTTTCTACCATTCCCTTTTCTTTCTTTTTTGGTTCACTTCATTCGTTGGAACACGAGTGCTGTAGTGAACCTCCATATCCCGATTATTGAACCCATTTCACACCTCTTTTACTCACCTTGGAATTTCGTTCGGATTCAAGAGTCGAAAATGGCTGTCCATTTTGAAGGCTTTAATGCTTCGAAAATTTGTCACTTACTCCGGTAAACAAAGGGTAGTCGAGTACGTACAAAGAAAGATAAAACTGTTATCGTTTTTTGTGGAGCTTCTTAGGCCTATGCTCGGATAAGGAACATAAAATCACTACCACTTTACCACCATGGAACACTTGCGACGCATATCATTGTCGTTTGCAAATGATCAAATCTGTCTGCAATACGTAGCTATTACCTATTCTTGAAGTAACGTTACTATGTATGATAATGTTATATCCACATCCGCATATACCAAAGATGCACAATAATACCTTTTCAGTGCAGATACCTACATATATATGTTCAAAGACTAAATATCCACCGTAATTCCTCTACACACTAAAGAAGCAACATCATTATCTACACTGACTAAATATAAACATTTTCCTCGTAAATCAGGTATCCACATCACTCATCTTTTCAAACTTGATATCCATATCAAAATCTTTATAAGCCTAGTATCCACACCAATATTTTTACCAACCCACATTAATATTTCACAGAGATCCATGTCATTACCTTTACACTAGATGTAAACCCAATATCCAATATCGATATCCTCACAACAGTAATCCCGACACTGACTATCTCTTTAAACCCAATATTTACATAATATCCGTACAGACTTGATATCCACATCAACATCTCTTAAAACCCATTATCCACATCGATATGCCTGACAAAAGAAATTTCGACAATAGATATCTCTCTAAAGCTAATATCCTCACAAAGACATTAACATTAACATCTTTGCGAACACAACATCCGCATCAAATATCTTTCTAGACCGAACATCTGGAGAAAGTGGATATCCAAACGCCGAAAAGCGGGTATCAAACTACCCAATGTAGAGACTCGTACCCTTAGTACCGTAAGAGGATATTCATGAGAGATGGGTCATTCGCCCGTACCTTAACACGGGAACTTTGACCTTAGGGATGCTGAGGGAGTTCGGTGGAGCATGTGGCTTTGCTCTTTATTAATAATTATCGTTTTCTCTTTTTTTTCCTGTATTTTATATTTTATCTTTTCTCTCTGTATCTGTCTATTTATCTGTCTGTTTTTATGGCCTCTGTCTTTGTGTCCATCTCTGTCTCTGGACTCTTTCTTTTTTCTGCCTCTCTCCCTCATTCTTTATTTACCTATCTTTTTATATATGCATATATCTATCGATCGATCTATCTATCCACTTAACTATCTATCTATCTATCTGTCCATTTATCTATCTCCGCCTGTCATTCCCTAAATCCCCCTTCATTTCTTCTTTAAACAAGAAATAATAATGATATTCATAGTTGTTGTTTTTTTCTTGTAGTATTGTTGTCATGCAAAATCCTGCTACTTGGTTTGACAAACATTGTACTCCTTGTTAATCATGATCTTAAAGATACTTTATCGCATCTTGGGGCATATCATCTTCAATGATATGTCAAATGAAACGATATTATAGTATGATATTTGTGTCCTTTGTTGATTTGAAATTGGAGAAGAAAAAAGACTGATTCATTTGAAACTCACTGACATAAGAAGTGTCACTTTATTTAGTTTTAAAAATATGGGGTGTTGGTTCTGGAAACGGGTCATGCAACAGGCAGTAATAATATAACATGACCGTGCTTTACTTCAGTTCATTTGAAATGACGATTGCTATTTGACAAGGCAACAATATAATGGCAATGTCAACAACGGATTATACTCTTCAGGAGTGTGGTGTTACCCTAACAATACACTCTAGTTGAAGTTATGCTGGTTCATTAGTATTGTTGTATCACTCAGATGGTTTAAACATTATATTTTCAATATCATTTTGCAAATAAGATGGACAAGTATCCTCTATACTTACTCCACGTGTTAGACAAATAATAAACAACGTTCTGACCGAGATTACATCTCTTCATTCACAATTATTACTGGTTTATCTAATTCTGTTTACGTGGACGTGTAATGTAATCCCCTTTCACCCTTTTGCTTTGTCTGATATAATGATATTACGAGAAGACCCTTATATGTACCCTCATGAGATATTGTCTCTGTAATTTTGATGATGACATGTCCGAATTATACACATATGCTTGAATATCTTTCCCTTTCTCCTCCTTCTCTTCTTCCCCTCCCTCCCTCCTCCTCCCTCCTCCTCCCTCCCTCCTTCGCTATCCTCCTCTTACTTTCCTTTTCTTCCCTCCTTTCCCCTCTTCTTTTCCTCTTCTTCCTGCTCCTCTTCCTTCCTCCCTCTCTCCTTCTTTTTCCTTCCTCCTCCTCCACCTTCTCTTCCTTCCTCCCCCTCTTCTTCCTTCCTTCCTCCCTTCTCTTCCGCCCTCTCTGCCTCCCTTCCCCTCCTATTCCTTCCTCTCTCCCTTCTATTCCTTCCTCCTCTCCCTCCCTCCCTCTCCTCTCCCTTCCTCCATCCCTCCTTCCCTACTCTTCTTCCCCCTCCCTCCCTCCTCTCTTCTTTATCTTTCCTCTCTCCCTCCCTTTCCTCTTCCCTTTTTCCTTCATTACTCCCTCCTTCCCTACCCCTTTCCATTTCCTCCCTCTCTCCTCCTCCTCCTCTTCATCTTTCCTCCCTCCCTCCCTTTCCTCTTTCCTTTTATCCTTCATCACTCCCTCCTTCCCTATTCCTTTCCATTCCCTACCTACCTCCTCCTCCTATTCCTCCTCCTCCTCCTCCTCTCCATCTTTCCTCCCTTGCTCCTTGCTCTCTTCATTTGGCACACCCTCTATTACTGTCCTATGTCTCTCTCCTCCTGGCATCCTCCACGTGATAACGATCATTAATGAGACACTATCAACAACATAGGGAGTGAGGGGAAAGAGGGTGACTTGATCTTAATGACTTGACGTGGGTTGAGTGAGGGGAAACGAGAGGAGAGAAGGGGAAGGGAAGGAGGAGGATGAAGAGTGGACAGAGGAGGGATAGAGACGGGAAGGAGGAGGGTGAAGAGTGGACAGAGGAGGGATAGAAACGGGAAGGAGGAGGGATAGAGACGGGAAGGAGGTGGATAAAGAGTGGACAGAGGAGGGATAGAAACGGGAAGGAGGAGGGATAGAGACGGGAAGGAATAGGATGAAGAGTGGACAGAGGAGGGAAGGAGGAGGATGAAGAGTGGACAGAGGAGGGACAGAGACGGGAAGGAGGAGGATGAAGAGTGGACAGAGGAGGGAAGGAGGAGGATGAAGAGTGGACAGAGGAGGGATAGAGACGGGAAGGAGAAGATGGCGTATAGGGCGGGGAAGGAGAAAGAGAAGGGTAGGGAGGGAAAGGAGAAGGAGGAGGGTAGAGAAAGGGAAGGGAAGGAGGAGGGATAGAGAGGGGATGGTGATAAAGGAGGATAGTGGGGAGGAAAAGGGGAATAGAAGGAAGAGGGTTGGCGAGAAGGAAACAGAGGGTGGGTATAGGAAAAAGAGAAGAATAGGGATAGAAAGGAAAAGAAAGAGAATAGAGAGGAGGCAGAGAAAGGAAGAGGACTAGAGAGTGGACTGAAAAAGGAGGGGGGATAGAGGGATATTAGAAGTAGGATAGAGAAAGCAGGAGGGATAGAAGAGGGCGTATAGGAAGAGGAAAGAGGAGGTGAAGGAGAAGTATAAAATAAGGGGAGGGGAGGAGGTTAGAGAGGGGAAAAGAAAGAAGTTGAGTAGAGAAGGGGTGGAGACAAAAGAGGATTGAGAGTGGGGAAGAAAACAAGTGAAAAGAGAGAAGATAAAGACGAGAGTTAAGGAAGAGGTAGAGAGGAGATGTGAGAATGAAAGTGAATAGTAAAAAGACAAAGGAAAACAGTCAGAGGGAAAAATAGATCCATTAAAGATACAAAATAGAATCGGTATCATTATTATCACCTTTATTAATTATATCATTATCACAATCATTCGTATTACAGCCATCATTATCATTATCATCATTCGAGAGCGTCATAAAGAAAATTAATAGACAAAATAGGTAAAACGATATATAGAAATAACGCAATAAGTGAGAGAAAAAGAAAGAAGGAAGAAAGATGGAAAGCAAAGCTGAAAAAATCCTTCAGCCAACACTCTTCCCTTTCTGTCTTGTCACCCCCCCCCCCCCCACTCCTCCCCCTCTCTACCGTTCTCTCTCCCCCCACTCAAGCCGAAAAATCATAATTAATCAAACCTGGCGTCGAGACTCCGCAGACTTTGCATTAAATAATCAAGACGTTCAGCGCTCGGGTAATTTGATCAGATTTTAGCGCCTCCTTCCCTTCCCCTCCCCTCACCCCCCTTTCGTACTCATGCCCCTCTTCCCTTCTTCCCCCTCAACATTTTCACTTTTTTTTTATCTCCCAATGTCCATTTTCCCTCCCTTCCCCTCCCCCCTCCCCCTTCCCATCCTTTCCCATCCTCTCCCCTCCATCCCCTCTCCCTCTACCTCTCCATCCTCTCTTTCCTTCCCTCTACCTCTCCACCCTTCCCCTCCTTTCAATACCTTTCCACCCTCTCCCTCCTCTTTCTAACACCTCTCCGCCTTCCCCCCCCCCCTCCCCCACACTTTTCCACCCTCCCTCTTCTTCCAGCATCTCTCCATCCTCCATTTACCTTCCTCCCATCCCTCTCCATCCTCCCTCCTTCTATCATCTCTCTATACTCCCACCTCTTTCCAATTCCATTTCCAACTTTCCCCCTCCTTCTGACACCATCTTCCCCCTTCCAACATCTCTCCCTCCCCCCCCCCTCTTACCTCCACCGTCTTTCAATTATCCCATTCTCCCTAAAAAAAAAAAAAAAAAAAAAAAAAAAAAAAAAAAAAAAAAAAAAAAAAAAATAGTATAAAGTAATTAAGATAAAACAGATAAAGATAAGATAGAATATCACCGGTTTCGAAAAATATATAATGACTTGCAGGATGAAAAAAAAATGAATGAAAAGAAGAAAGAAAAGATAGGATAAAACAATGGAGAGAAAAAAAAACAATGCGGTTAACCCACGGAGCAAAGTTTAGATTGAGAGTGTGAGAATTCCCGTTTTCTCCCAATCGGTGGAGAAACAAGGAGAGAGAGAGAGAGAGAGAGAGAGAGAGAGAGAGAGAGAGAGAGAGAGAGAGAGAGAGAGAGAGAGAGAGAGAGAGAGAGAGAGAGAGAGAGAGAGAGAGAGAGAGAGAGAGAGAGAGAGAGGGGGGGTAAGAGAGTGAAGACAGAGAGAGGTGGGTGGGGGAGAGGGAGAGAGAGAGAGAAAGAGAGAGAGAGAGAGAGAGAGAGAGAGAGAAAGAGAGAGAGAGGGGGGGGTAAGAGAGTGAAGGATAGAGAGAGGTGGGGGAGAGGGAGAGCGAGAGAGAAAGAGAGAGAGAGAGAGAGAGAGAGAGAGAGAGAGAGAGAGAGAGAGAGAGAGAGAGAAAGAGAGAGAGAGAGAGAGAGAGGGGGGGGTAAGAGAGTGAAGGATAGAGAGAGGTGGGGGAGAGAGAGAGAGAGAGAGAGAGAGAGAGAGAGAGAGAGAGAGAGAGAGAGAGAGAGAGAGAGAGGGGGGGGGGTGAGAGAGTGAAGGATAGAGAGAGTGGGGGAGAGAGAGAGAGAGAAAGAGAGAGAGAGAGAGAGAGAGAGAGAGAGAGAGAGAGAGAGAGAAAGAGAGAGAAAGAAAGAGAGAGAGGGGGGGGGTAAGAGAGTGAAGGATAGAGAGAGAGAGGGTTGGGAGAGGGAGAGCGATAGAAAGAGATTGAGAGAGGAAGCAAGAGTTAGAGAGAGGGGGGGGGGGGCAGAGAAGGTAAGGGAAGAGAGGAGATATATAGAGTGAAGCAGAAGTGAGAAAGAGAAAAGCAGCGGGAGAAAAGTAAAGAGAAGAATGAGGAGGAGGGAGAGAGGGAGAGAGATGGAATAAAGAGAGAGAGAGAGAAAAGGAAGATGTCGAGAAACAAAACGCAGAAAGCAGGAAGAAGGAACGGGGGAAAGAAAAAGAGAGTAAGTATGGTTGAAAAAGAAATATATATATATATATATATATATATATACATATATATATATATATATATATATATATATCTTTCCAAGGAAACGAAGGGGAGAAGGAAGTGAATATTGGAAGGAAAAACAAGTGGGGAAAGTGAAAGAAGAAATTATTTTTTTTGTTATCTGTCATGTGTTTGCGTACTTTTTACTATTTTCTATATTCTATCTCATTCCAATTGATTGTCTTCTTCTTCCTCATTTCCTTCTTTATTCTCTTTGTGTTCATCCCCCTATTCCTTATTTCAAACTTCGTTGGCCTAGGGGGGGGGGGAGAATATAGATTCATGTTACCTACTTTTTTAGTTTTTCTTTCCCTGATAGAGAAAAGAGTGGGAGCGGAAGAAAACAAGAAAGTAGGAACGGGAGAGAGTAAAAGAAGGGGGGTAGAGACAGAGAGACAGAAAGAACAAAAGAAAGAAAGAAGGGAAAAAAATGACTACGAGCGTAAAGAGGAAAA
>BOPN01003254.1:87645-95145 GCA_017312705.2 Penaeus japonicus | reverse complement strand
TTTGGCATTTCATCCCCCGGTCTTTTCCATACAGAAACACTAATGTGATTTGTAGCTTATGTACTGATAAATGCCATGGGAAAATACTTTTCTACCAATAGTCTCATATTCTTTTTTTCAGATATTTACAAAATATATATATATATATATATATATATATATATATATATATATATATATATATATATATATATATATATATATATATATATATAATATAGTCAAGAGTGAAAAATTTCACTATTTTTATAACACATTTTCCTCCCAGATTAAATCACTCTGGCACTGTATCAACAGTAGACATTCTGTTTCGAAAAAAAAAAAAAATCTTACAAGGCAATGCCTGTCTCTTATTTCGCATTTTTAGTATAAGTAAATGTATCTTGTTTGAGACTGGCACATCAAAAGATACATAATGATAATAATGGTGTTCATGTCTAAGTGAAGAAAAAAGAAAAGTAAAGTATTCAGTGGTAATTTTTCCTACTTACACTTTGACCGTTGCCTCAAAATCAGAGTAACTAATTGCTTACGACCTGCAATAATCATAGTTTCCATCACGAACCAAACCTCTCCTGAAAACAAAGCCTTCACTTAGTCAAAATCGAATCATAAAGTGTTTTTAAGTGACCCTCAACGCCGGCAATCTTACGCAGAATAAAGAACATCCGAAGGACTACAGAAGCTAGAAGGGGAACGCGCTACATTATTCAATTCCATCGACCTCAGCACCATCTGGCGAGAGATTTTGACACGACACCTCGACCCTTCCTTGTGGTCGTTGGGTCTCGAGGGATCAGACTGCACGCTGGGTGATAAAAAAAGAAGAAAAAGAAAAAAAAAAGAAAAAAAAAAGTCGGTATGGATCCAAAATTAAGGGTTTATCTGGAAATAGCGCTGTGGTAGAAGGAAATGTTTCGAGAAGGAGAGGAATATTTTCGGAGAGAGAATTTCAATTCGAAGCGTCTGATTCTGCAGGAGAAGGTTAATAAAAACTGACGAAGCATGCAAACCAATTCATCTTGATAATAAATATGAGATACAGATTACATAATCAGGAATTAATTAATCATGGTGATTTTTCTAACTTGTTGATGAAGCCGGTAAGTAATTCTTGATGACAACTAAAAGATAATACGATGTGATAAATGTAAAAAAAAAAAAAGAAAAAAAAAGAAAAAAAAAAAAGGCTTTATAATATTTACAACGTCTTTATGATATGCAAAATATATCTTTTGTAACTTATTTTCCATTATGATGTCAAAACCCTATATCATTAGTGGCTGGACAATAAGCTACGTATGTACAAAAATAAGTAGTAATAATTAGCGACATCTCGAATCAGACTAAATTCGTTGAAAAAAAAAATAGAAAAAAATTATATAATGACTTGCTAAAGCGACTGAATAGTTGAGTCACTGTAAAGAGGAGGAAATACTCATAGACTTATAATATCAGAAATTCATCATTAATCATCAGCTGTTTTTGACAGAGCATGACAGATCTCGGTACTGTGCGTAAAGTTTACGTTCGTGGGAAAGAAAAAATAGGATCGGTTATTTTGTTGTTGTTGTTGTTGTTTTTTCGAGGAACATTGTGTCTATTAAACCTTCAGATATAGGAGTTTGTGTTTTAGGACAGAGTGTGTCTTGTTTGTCGTTATATATTCATTTGGAAAGATCTAGGTCTATATCTATCTAGTAGTAATTATTTGTCTTTTGTATCATATATGCATCACTAATTTTGGCTTCTGACTGCATTCGCAACCACTTTTCGCATCATATTTATCATTAAATCTATTCATATTTTCATCCTCCCTTTTCTCTTCTGCTTAAGCTCTCACCATATCTCTCCTCACCCTTTCCTCATTCCTCCTTCTCTCTCGTTCCTTCTTGTATCCCCCTTTTCCCCCAACCTCCAAGTGTGCACCGCCAATAGAAGCCTCCCCCTCCCCCCTCCCCCCCCCCCCTCCTCCCTCCTTCCTCCTTCTCTCTCTCTCCCGCCCACCCAAAGTTCCTTTTACCTTACCCTACCCCCCCCCCCACCACCACCAATCCCAACCCTTCCCCTAGCGCACTGGCGGTTTAGAAGGAACGACTCATTTAAAGTTTGTAGGGTCTCACAAGGTCTCGCCGAGTCTCGTGGGATCTCGCGGGGAGCTGGAAACCGGCGAGTTAACTTTGTGAGTGTAAAACTCTTTTATTCTGTCATGCATTTTGTTTTATTTTTCTTGTTCTACTTTGTCGAGTCCTTCGCATGTTTTGTGTTTTCTTCATGTTTATTTCTTACTTTTACATTCTTATTACCATCACTTTTTCTTTCTTTCTTTCTTTTTTGTCATTTGCATTTAAAAATCCTTTGTCTATTTCTTTCGTCTTCATTATTTCTTTCACAAGTCCTGTCACCTCCCTCACTTCCTTCATTATCATTTCCTTCTCATTCCTAAATTTAACAAAGGTATCTAATTTCCTCCAACACTTTCCTCCATTTTGTTGCAATTTCAATTTCATCATTACGTAACCTTGAGTCATAAAATCTCGTCTCTTTCCTTTTCATTCCTCCATTTCTTATTTCCTTTAGACAAGAAACTCCTAAAAGCTGGAAGTAAAGCATAGAAAAATGTTTATTCAACCCGGAAGTAAACTCGGGCTGTATATTTACACGGACGTCGTTAAATACGGGTTAGTCGACAGCGTTTCTCTTGCAAATGCAGATAAATATTTCAGAGATGAACTTCGCTGCAACGATCTTGTTTTAGATTTGAGAAAGGGAGATGGTTTAATATTTACTGTGCTGTAAGGACAAATTGAAGAAAGTTGGATAAGAAGGAAACAAAAAAACAAACAAAAAAAATGTAACGTTAAATATATAACAAGTAAATGTTAACCGTGAAATAAAACGGGGAAGGGGGAAGGGGGAGGGGGGTGGGAGGGGGAGGGGTATAAAGACAACATCATAGAGACAAAATGAAAGAGAAGGAAAACCGCATGAGAGAGGAAAGGCAAAATGAAGAGAAAAAGAGAGAAAATGGCGGAGAAAAATGATATTTTTTTACTGGTATTACAGAGACAAGATATTAAAGACAAATATTGCGGGTAACAAAGGGAGAGAATAATAGGAAATGTGTTAGAATAGGATAAAACAATTGTGTGAGATGAGGGTTTGACATGATAGAGAATGGTAATAATGATAATTACAGTCATGATGATAGTGATAATAATAATAGTAATAATGATGAATATGACTATGATAGTGATAATAATATGATCATTATTATGTGGTCTTAATTATTATTATAATAATTACTATTATTATCATTACCATTAGCATTACTATCATTATCATTATCACTATCATTTTTATCATTATTATTGTTTAGTTATTATGATAATGATAGTGATGATAAATATGATGCTAATTATAATAGTAAAACATGTATTATAATCATAATTGTAATTGTAAAATAATTATCAAAATCATAATAACGTAATTAAGAAGGATAATGATCATTATCATATAAATAAGATGAAAAAATAGATAGATTTACAGTGCTATATGAACAAACAACTAAAACAAAAGATATTCATTTCATTCATTCCTTCATAGAAGAAGAAAAAAAAAAGTTTTGAAAGGTCGTCCTGTTTTGAAAATATGTAAATACGACACGACAGCTGGAGCACTGAAGGCACCTGACAAATATTTCCGAGAAGGTGATGNTTTTATAGATATATAAAAAATATATATATATATATATATATATATATATATATATATATATATATATATATATATATATATATATAATATAGTCAAGAGTGGAAAATGTCACTATTCTTTATAATAAATTTTCCTCCCAGATTAAATCGCTCTGGCACTGTATCAACAGTAGACATTCTGTTTCGAAAAAAAAAAAAAAAAAATCTTACAAGGCAATGCCTGTCTCTTATTTCGCATTTTTAGTATAAGTAAATGTATCTTGTTTGAGACTGGCACATCAAAAGATACATAATGATAATAATGGTGTTCATGTCTAAGTGAAGAAAAAAGAAAAGTAAAGTATTCAGTGGTAATTTTTCCTACTTACACTTTGACCGTTGCCTCAAAATCAGAGTGACTGATTGCTTACGACCTGCAATAATCACAGTTTCCATCACGAACCAAACCTCTCCTGAAAACAAAGCCTTCACTTAGTCAAAATCGAATCATAAATCGTTTTTGAGTGACCCTCAACGCCGCCAATCTTACGCAGAATAAAGAACATCCGAAGGACTACAGAAGCTAGAAGGGGAACGCGCTACATTATTCAATTCCATCGACCTCAGCACCATCTGGCGAGAGATTTTGACACGACACCTCGACCCTTCCTTGTGGTCGTTGGGTCTCGAGGGATCAGACTGCACGCTGGGTGATAAAAAAAGAAAAAGAGAAAAAAAAGAAAAAAAAGAAAGTCGGTATGGATCCAAAATTAAGGGTTTATCTGGAAATAGCGCTGTGGTAGAAGGAAATGTTTCGAGAAGGAAAGGAATATTTTCGGAGAGAGAATTTCAGTTCGAAGCGTCTGGTTCTGCAGGAGAAGGTTAATAAAAACTGACGAAGCATGTAAACCAATTCATCTTGATAATAAATATGAGATACAGATTACATAATCAGGAATTAATTAATCATAGTGATTTTTCTAACCTGTTGATGAAGCCGGTAAGTAATTCTTGATGACAACTAAAAGATGATACGATGTGATAAATGTAAAAAAAAAAAAAAAAAAAAAAAAAAAAAATAGGCTTCATAATATTTACAACGTCTTTATGATATGCAAAAATATATCTTTTGTAACTTATTTTCCGTTATGATGTCAAAACCCTATATCATTAGTGGCTGGACAATAAGCTACGTATGTACAAAAATAAAGAGTAATAATTAGCGACATCTCGAATCAGACTAAATTCGTTGAAAAAAAAATAGAAAAAAAATTATATAATGACTTGCAAAAGCGACTGAATAATTGAATCACTGCAAAGAGGAGGAAATACTCATAGACTTATAATATCAGAAATTCATCATTAATCATCAGCTGTTTTTGACTCAGCATGACAGATCTCGGTACTGTGCGTAAAGTTTACGTTCGTGGGAAAGAAAAATTAGGATCGGTTATCTTCTTTTTTTGTTGTTGTTGTTGTTGTTTTTTCGAGGAACATTGTGTCTATTAAACCTTCATATATAGGAGTTTGTGTTTTAGGACAGAATGTGTCTTGTTTGTCGTTCTATATTCATTTGGAAAGATCTAAGTCTATATCTATCTAGTAGTAATCATCTGTCTTTTGTATCACATATGCATCACTAATTTTGGCTTCTGACTGTATTCGCAACCACTTTTCGCATCATATTTATAATTAAATCTATTCACACTTTCATCCTCCCTTTTCTCTTCTGCTTAAGCTCTCACCATATCTCTCCTCACCATTTCCTCATTCTTCCTCTTCTCTCGTTCCTTCTTTTATCCCCCTTTTCCCCCAACCTCCAAGTGTGCACCGCCAATAGAAGCCTCCCCCTCCCCCCCTCCCCCCTCCCCCCTCCCCTTTCCCTCAAGAGCTTCCTTACCCTCGTTCCTTCCTGCCACCCTCCCCCCCCCACCATCCCAACCCTTCCCCTAGCGCACTGGCGGTTTAGAAGGAACGACTCATTTAAAGTTTGTAGGGTCTCACAAGGCGGATATGCTCGAGTCTCGTGGGATCTCGCGGGGAGCTGGAAACCGGCGAGTTAACTTTGTGAGTGTAAAACTCTTTTATTCTGTCATGCATTTTGTTTTATTTTTCTTGTTCTACTTTGTCGAGTCCTTCGCATGTTTTGTGTTTTCTTCATGTTTATTTCTTACTTTTACATTCTTATTACCATCACCTTTTTTTTCTTTCTTTCTTTCTTTTTGTCATTTGCATTTTAAAATCCTTTGTCTATTTCTTTCGTCTTCATTATTTCTTTCACAAGTCCTGTCACCTCCCTCACTTCCTTCATTATCATTTCCTTCTCATTCATTAACAAAAAGGTATCTAATTTCCTCCAACACTTTCCTCCATTTTGTTTCAATTTCAATTTCATCATTACGTAACCTTGAGTCATAAAATCTCGTCTCTTTCCTTTTCATTCCTCCATTTCTTATTTCCTTTAGACAAGAAACTCCTAAAAGCTGGAAGTAAAGCATAGAAAAATGTTTATTCAACCCGGAAGTAAACTCGGGCTGTATATTTACACGGACGTCGTTAAATACGGGTTAGTCGACAGCGTTTCTCTTGCAAATGCAGATAAATATTTTAGAGATGAACTTGGCTGCAACGATCTTGTTTTAGATTTGAGAAAGGGAGATGGTTTAATATTTACTGTGCTGTAAGGACAAATTGAAGAAAGTTGGATAAGAAGGAAACAAAAAAAAAAAAAAAAAAACGTAACGTTAAATATATAACAAGTAAACGTTAACCGTGAAATAAAACGGGGAAGGGGGAAGGGGGTAGGGGGGAGGTGGGAGGGGGGAGGGGTATAAAGACAACATCATAGAGACAAAATGAAAGAGAAGGAAAACCGCATGAGAGAGGATAGGCAAAATGAAGAGAAAAAGAGAGAAAATGGCGGAGAAAAATGAGATTTTTTTACTGGTATTACAGAGACAAGATATTAAAGACAAATATTGCAGGTAACAAAGAGAGAGAATAATGGGAAATGTGTTAGAATAGGATAAAACAATTGTGTGAGATGAGGGTTTGACATGATAGAGAATGGTAATAATGATAATTACAGTTATGATGATACGGATAATAATAACAGTAATAATGATGAATATGACTATGATAATAGTAATAATATGATTATTATTATCATTTTCATTGTGGTCATAATTATTATTATAATAATTACTATTATTATCATTACCATTAGCATTACTATCATTATCATTATCACTATTATCTTTATCATTATTACTGTTTAGTTATTATGATAATGATAGTGATAATAAATATGATGCTAATTATAATAGTAAAACATGTATTATAATCATAATTGTAATTGTAAAATAATTATCAAAATCATGATAATGTAATTAAGAAGGATAATGATAACAATGATAACGCTATGATAGTGACGATGATAATAATAATAATGATAATATACATGTTGAAAAACGAAAAGAATCATTATCATATAAATAACATGAAAAAATAAATAGATTTACAATGCTATATGAACAAAACAACTAAAACAAAAGATATTCATTTCATTCATTCCTTCATAGAATAAGAAAAAAAGTTTTGAAAGGTCGTCCTGTTTTGAAAATATGTAAATACGACACGACAGCTGGAGCACTGAAGGCACCTGACAAATATTTCCGAGAAGGTGATGGGAAGAGACAGAAATAGAGCTGAGAAATGAATAAAGAGAGACGGAGAGACATAAATCAGAAGGATAATAAAACAGTAATAAAGATGGTGTTATCCTTAATAATAATAGGACATCGGT
>BOPN01003254.1:60145-62645 GCA_017312705.2 Penaeus japonicus | reverse complement strand
AGACTAAAGCACTTTAAATTGACAATACTGAGGGCAGAGCTCAAATACATATTTGAACATTCAATTTGCAGTGTGTTTGTCAATGTGATTGCATCAAAAAGATTATATTTGGTACAAAGTTTTACTCATCTTACAAAGACCTCATTCTAATATCAATGTGTACTATGTGTGTCAAGTATCATACATCTGGTATCCTCTATCAGATGTCTATTTACTCTATATGATATACTGATGATGATGATATTAATGGGAAAAATTCATTATTCTTATTTCCCTTTTTTATATGCAAAGAACTCACTCTTCTTAAATTTGTCTTTGTGCTCAAACGTGTTTTGCTTTCAAGCTGGCTTATTTTTCATTGTAGAAATGATTTGCAACAACAGAGTCAAGCCATGAAGGATGCTCGAGTATGATGAGCAACAATGAACTAGATTCCTCTTGTTCATTAACACTCTGATGAGAAATCTCCAATGATAAACTAGAATAACGCAAGAATTGGCTGTTTCATCACCTATTGAGAAATACACTTTATGCAATGTCTATGTTGTGTTATTGCGTAGTTATAACTAGTCACTGAATAGACTGTAATAGATATAGAATCGTGTGACAGAAGAATGTATATAACAAAGGAAGAATTTTCAGTTTAAATGTCATAAAGCATGTGATATATCGTCTCACTCTCTCTCTCTGTCTCTCTCTCTCTCTATCTCTCTCTCTCTCTCTCTCTCTCTCTAACCCTTTCTCTCTTTCTTTCTCTCTCTCTCCCTCTCTCACTCTCTCTCTCTCTCTCTCTCTCTCTCTCTCTCTCTCTCTCTCTCTCTCTCTCTCTCTCTCTCTCTCTCTCTCTCTCTCTCTCTCTCTCTCTCTCTCTCTCTCTTTCTCTCTTTTTCTTTCTCTCTCTCTCTCTCTCTCTCTCTCTCTCTCTCTCTCTCTCTCTCTCTCTCTCTCTCTCTCTCTCTCTCTCTCTCTCTCTCTCTCTCTCTCTCTCTCTCTCTCTCTCTCTCTCTCTCTCTCTCTCTCTCGCTCTCTTTCTCTCTCTCTCTCTCTCTCTCTATCTATCTATCTATCTATCTATCTCTCTCTATCTCTTTCTCTCTCTCTCTCTCTCTCTCTCTCTCTCTCTCTCTCTCTCTCTCTCTCTCTCTCTCTCTCTCTCTCTCTCTCTCTCTCTCTCTCTCTCTCTCTCTCTCTCTCTCTTTCTTTATATTTATATATATATATATATATATATATATATATATATATATATATATATATATATATATGTATATATATATATACTTATTTATATATATATATATATATATATACATATATATATATATATATATATATATATACATACATATATGTATATATATATATAAATATATATGTGTGTGTGTGATGTGTGTGTGTGTGTGTAGAAGCATATATACACATACATTATCCGTATATAACCCAAAAGCATCACACATTTCCGAAGACAGCCGCCAAAGCACACGCAAATTCTGCCAGCACTCAGGCGACAAGGAATTTATCACGTAATAAAATTGAAAAGAAAAAAAAGAGAAAACGTTTGCATGACACATCACATTCTTCAACGTTTTCGGGGGAAGGGGGGAGTGGGGGGTGGGGGGGAGGATTTCCCATGCACGCTTGAGCGATGACGTTTGTATGTTTTTCACTTTTTATCACATTGCTTCATCACTTTCTCGAAATCCCTTACAGGTGAGAGAGATAAGGAATAACGGAAAGGACGCTAGGACTTGGGGGTCGGTATGGGTTTTGCGTTCGTTGGATTCTCGTAGGAATTTCGACCTTGTAGCGCTCGCGGAGGGAGCCTTGTCTTCCCTCTTCTACCCGAGAGCGAGGGAAACACTTTAAATTTCCGAAAATTTGCCCCCTTGAAATTTCGCTCGCTTAAACACGCATTTTTCAAAAGAAATGATGGAGAAAGGGAGAGAGGGGAGGGAGGGGAGGAGGAGGAAGAGGGGGAAGTGTCGGAACAGGATGAGAGGATGTAGAAGAAGGAGGGATGAAGTAGAGGAGGAAGGAAGAGAGGGAGGTGAGCAGGTAAAGGAAAGGGGGTGGAGAGGGAGAGAGAGAAGAAGGAGGAAGAGAGAGAAGAAAGGGGAAGAGGGTGGAGAGAAGGGGAGGGGGGAAGAGACAGGGAGAATAGAAGGAAGAAGAAGAGGAGATGGAGGTGGAAGAAGAAGAAACGGAGAGAAGGGAGAAACAGGTGGTAAGTAAAGAGAGAGGAAAAGACGAAGAGGAAACAACAGAGAAAGAGAAGGAGGAACAAGAGGAAAAAAAGAAGAAATGTCGGAGTAGAAGAAAGGCTATAAATTTAAAAAGGAAAAAATATAGAAGCGATGGCGGTAATGAAGAGTAGGAAAAGAAAAGGAAGAACTTATAACAAATTAGGAATGACAACAAAAAAGAAAACAAAAATTTCATAGGCTCTATACAAAAATGAAACACGAAAGTTATATAAGCCCATACATTAAAACAAAATTAA
>BOPN01003254.1:45000-50130 GCA_017312705.2 Penaeus japonicus | reverse complement strand
TGTGTGTGTGTGTGTGTGTGTGTGTGTGTGTGTGTGTGTGTGTGTGTGTGTGTGTGTGTGTGTGTGTGTGTTTGTGTGTGCGTGCGTGTGTGTGAGAATGCGTCCTACGAAACGAAATCCCTACCAATCAAACAGAGGAACCTTTAACCCTATCAAATTAGGTTCCGTGGCTCTCTCGTCGCTTAACCCAGCTTTCTCCCCATTACTTGGGACATTTATCGAAATTCTCTTTTTCCGAAGACCCCCCCTAAGCTATCCCATCGCGTGTATCCTAATCTTTTACAGAGAGGGGAGGCGGGGGCTGGGGCGGGGGCGTTGTCATGGTGACGATGCCAGCTGACTCTTGCCCATATTTCTGGTCTCCCGGGACACACTGCATTCCGAAAGCCGGTAATGAATTCCTCGGTGATGTTCCGTGATGGTTTTATTCCTTGGAGGATCCTTAAGGGAGAGAGGGAGATAAGAGAAGATAAGATAGACAGACAGACAGACAGATACATAAGCAATCAAAACTCCTTTTTAGCTTTTCCCCTCAGAGCGTCCTCGCAGGTTAAGGGAATCGCCACAGAGCAACTCGCGATGATATCAAGAAAAATAGAAATAGAAAAAAATAAATAAAATAAAGAATGATAGCAAAAAATCCCTCCAGCTTCCCTCCCCCACCCTCTTCCCTTCTATCTTCCCTCCCCCTCCTTCTCCTCTTCGTCCCTTCTCGTCCCCTCTTCCCTCCCCTCCTTCACCCCTTCCTCTTCTCCTATTTCCTCAGCCTCCCCTCTTCCTTCCCCTCCCCCCCTTCCCCTCCCCCTCCCTCCCCCCTTCCCCTCCCTCCCCCTTTCCCCTCACTCCTCCCCTCGCTTTTAATTGATTCGAAACATCCTGGAGACAATACGGAACAGGATATATACACAAATGTTTGGTCGAGTAATGTGATAGATGTACATGTAGATTTGTAGATAGATGTGTGATGAATCTTATGATAAATATTTGACGTTTAAACAAATACAGAAAGATATGGAAATAAGACTAATAATATATATATATATATATATATATGGATAAATTAACAAATGGTTGCACAAAAAGAAAAAAGAGTAAACAAAAAAGTAACAAACAAATAGATATATTCATGAAGATAATAGAAATAAAGAAAACTCCCATCTCCTTAACCTCCATGGAACAAAAGAGAAAGAAAATAGAATTAGATAAAACTCTTCTCTTCCTTCCCCTTCCTTCCCCCTTCCTATTCTTCTCCCCCCCCCCCTCCTCCCCTCTCCCTCTTCCCTACGCTTCCATCTAACTTCCCTCCACCCTCTCTCCATCCTTCTTCCCTCCCCCCTTCTCTCTCTTCCATACCTTTCACTCCACCCTCCCTCCACTCCTCTTCCCTTCCCTTCTCTCCCTCTTCCCTACACTTCCATCTAACTTCCCTTCACCCTCCCTCCATTCCCTCCCCCCTCCTCTCTCTCTCTTCCATACACTTCCCTCCACCCTCCCTCTATTCCTCTTCCCTTCCCCTCTCTCCCTCTTCCCTACACTTCCTTCTACCTTCTCCCCACACTCTCTATCTCTCTTCCCTCCTCCTCTCTCCCTCTTCCATATACTTCCCTCCTTATTCCCCCCACCCTCCCTCCACCTCTTCCCTTCCCTTCTCTCCCTCTCCCCTACACTTCCCTCTACCCTCCCCCAACCCTCCCTCCATCCCTCTTCCCTCCCCCTCTCTCACTCTCCATATACTTCCCTCTACCCTCCCTCTATTCCTCTTCCCTTCCCCTCCCGCCACCCTTTCTCCACCCTCTTCCCTATCCTTCCCTCCCCTTTTCTCCACCCCTTTCCCCATCCCCTCCCTCCCTCCCTCCCTCCCTCCCTCCCTCCTCCTTCCAACCCCTCTCCCCCCCCCTCTCCTCCCTCTACCCTCCCCCCACCGCAAAACTCCTCAGAGACCTGATATTTTAAAGAGATATTTCTAGTCCGTGTGGCTTACCTCCGGGAGATAGGAGTTTGCGAAATACCTTTTGACTCTCCGGCGGGCGAAACAATAGACGCTCGTTTTCTGTTGAATTACGAGACCGTGAGGGGGAGACTGCGCTATTATTCAGACACGATCCAGTGGTGAGTTTATCCGAGCGTGAGGCGACGTAGTCCATTATCAAAGATCTCGTATATAAGTCAAAAGGCAAAGGCGAGTCTTCGGTGGGTTCAAATTGTGTTTATCATGGTTAGTTATGTTCTTTTTTTTTCACTTCAAGAATTTTCCTTCTTTTATGTTTGGATTTTCGGTGATTTGTGTAAGAGAAATTACCAGTAAAATGACAATGACTTTTAGGCTAATGTTTCAAACTTTCGCGTTTTTTGAAAATACGCAAAATAGGTTCAAACAAATTTCTTTTTTTGTACTTTGGACCTACATATACAAAAAAAAATCACAAGGATTTTGTCGTTTTAAGATTAAATTTCCCATGAATTCACCGCATTCGATTCCGCTCGCATTCGCCTAACCTTCTGCCTCGACATGTCTTGCCTGTCATCACCGCAGCTGTCCTGCTTATGCGAACGGGACGGCCAAGGTTGAATCTGCTTGCAAACTTTTTGAAAATGTTCCTAGGCAAATGGTATGTTTGGCCATAAAATCGATAAACAAGAAAAAACGAGGACGAAGGGGGGTAAAGAGAGCGATTATGTATATTGCAAAGGAAGTCCCTCCCCACTACATTCCCATAAAAAAATGTGTATAGAGAGAGAGATAGAGATAGACAGACAGACATACAGACAGACAAACAGAGACAGATAGAGAGAGAGCGCATAAAGTACTCAATATTTTTTTTAGTAAAAACTAGCAGGTAAAATATTACTTGCCATGTCGTAGCTGGAGACAAAATCGGTAACAAGTGATTTTTTGATGCCGTTATTGTTGCTACTGCTGCTGTTGCAAATTGTTTTTCTCATTGCATTTGTTGTTGTTACTCTTACGACTTTGTATTATTGTGTTTATTCATATCATTCTTCTTTGGATTCCATACTTGACACGGATGTTGCTACCACCATCACTTGCAGTTGTACTCTGGCAATCATTATCTCAATCATCACTATTATCAATACAATCATCAGTATTCTTCGATCTCTTGGTATGATACTCTTTCTTTTTTTTCTTTTTTGGGAAACATTACTTTATATAAATATATTTACAAATATCAAGAAGTTTCTTCAACATATCACCTGGTATTAGGAGGATTTCAATATCTTTCAGTCATTCTTCTACTGATTTATTTATTGTTTACCAGCCATTTTGGTTGCAAATGAAGTTTAGAAATTTGAGAATATTTTCTGCTTCAACTACATGTTGTTTTTTCATTATCTTCCCGTATATATAACTTTGTAATCTTAATGATATTGTGACCTGATTGAGTTGTATGATGATGTGTTGTTTACGTCTTCACCCATAAAAAAGGTCAATATAGTTTCCTTCCTTTATAGAAATATGATTATTTGATGAAGTTCAAAATAAATCTTCAAAATGTAGAGACATTCTTGTTTGTTGTTCCTCATCTCTAGTGTTATTTGTTCCTATTTTCACTTTCTCTTTTAAGTCATTACAGCGGGAAGTGACGTGACTAATTATCCTTTTGCTATGGATTTCCCTTGTATTCACAATATAACTGTGCCAGGAGGTCTGCATACAATAGAGGTAAGTTCCTATATGTGTCTAGTTAATACTCTTAGTACTTATATATTATTATTAGAGTATTCTGTTACAGGATCTCTTTTAGCTGCTAATTCTTTCTTGATATGAAAAATATACTATATATTGCTATTGTTTATTATATTGCTCTATATTTCTATTTCTGTCTTTCCTTATTAGCTCATAGTCAATAATTATTATCATCAATATTATCATAGATGTAAACAAAGTAATGTATATAGAGAGAGATATAGATATAGATATATATAATATAGATATAGATATATTTGTATCTATATCTATATACACGTGCATCAAAGGGAAACACAGGAAAACACACGGCTATATCGAAGGCCTCTTCGCCTTACTCCTTCGTCAGGGCATGTACACAACAGATACAAAATGGACAACATATGCTACAGATCTCAGGTCACATCAGTGATGAGGCGTCCGACGACCCTGGACAGTGCGTGGCTCCCCTGTTGCTAGTTGACTGTATCAATGTTGCTTCTATCACCTTCCTTTGCCGTGGGGCTAGACTTTGTTTGCTGATGGAGGCTGAGGACCACTTAGGGAGATGACCGAAGGTGCTCCTGATGTCATGTCGGTGTTGCCTGATTCATTTAAAGGTTCATGGAGTTCATGTCCTGTGTTTACCTTGTCACATCCCTCCGCAAAGTAAAGTATACTGCACACTTTGCTAAGAGGCCTGTGGGTACACTTGCCTCTTTCCTCAGACGATGTCACCGAAATTTTCCCCCGATGTGGTGGCGATCTTGAACTAGAAGAAACGGAAACTTCCCAAAACAAGAGTGACGTCAGATAAAACAACCAATCAGGTAAGAGAGGAGTTTCCCTTGCGGTTCGAACGCACACTTTCTCTCTCATCTCCATAATCTTAAAAGCGGAGTTGCTATACCCGCATATATCTACGTTTAGTGACCAATATCCCTCGCGTAGGAGGAACAATATTGGTATTTTCTTGGAGCAAAATAAACTGAAATTTAACCCTGACATATTGAGCAGTACAGGCTTCTTAAGTTGGAGTCACGATCGACTGTATCGCACGCGGGATAATTCGATTAGTCTTTTGTTTTTAACTTGTGACAGGTTTTCTTATCCATTGGAAAGTCTCATCATAATTATACCATCCAGTTAGGTATGAGTGGATCTTATATTATTTTCCTTCTCCGTCTCTCTCTCTCTCCCTCACTGTCTCCTTCTCTCTCTCTCTCTCTCTCTCTCTCTCTCTCTCTCTCTCTCTCTCTCTCTCTCTCTCTCTCTCTCTCTCTCTCTCTCTCTCTCTCTCTCTCTCTCTCTCTCTCTCTCTCTCTCTCTCTTTCTCTTCCTTTGTCTCTTTCCCTCACTTTCTCTCTCACTTTCTCTCTCATCTCTCTCTCCCTCACTGTCTCCTTCTCTCTCTCTCTCTCTCTCTCTCTCTCTCTCTCTCTCTC
>BOPN01003254.1:10000-20000 GCA_017312705.2 Penaeus japonicus | reverse complement strand
CAGATTCAAAAAGAGAGAGAGAGAGAGAGAGAGAGAGAGAGAGAGAGAGAGGGAAATGCGACAACCATTATCTCTTGTGTGCACAGTCAACAAGCCCAGCCCGTCTTCGCTCCGATATTCGAGTAGTTATTCCATTCCGACGTCTGGGAAATTTGTCGCTGTATTTTGAGCTGTTGTTTTACTCAAGGTTTAAAGATACAAGGTTGACCCACCCACGTAACTACGATCCATACCCTGTCCTTCCACCCTTCTAACTTCTCTAACTGCATTGGAAGACGAGTTTTCGTCATTATGTTATGATATTCTGAGGAAAAAGTAGTTAAATACGTGAATATACCTTCAAGCTTTATTGCTTCCTCAGAACGCAATAAGCGACACGACCTCTGGTAATATTTCGTGTGTTTTCTTGCTTTCCCCTTTGTTCTTTTGTTTACAACGCGTTTAGCATGAATCTTTCACATGGTGTTCTTTGTTTAGATCTTTATTTACCACCCTGGCTAACTGCACAGGCATGGGCAAGCTTTGATACATTGATGTAGAGTCATGACATTGTTGCTAACATTGTATTACAAATTAAGGTAATAACATGATTATATTCTATAGTATATCAACAGTGAATAGACATTTGATAAATGTTGTAATAGGGTATCATATACCCAATTTCGGATGTAGCATAAATACATCTTCTAGTACAGTTGATGTTATGAAATAATTACATAACTCTGCATACCTCATGCTAGGTGGCCTGGAAGGTTGTATCATATGGTATTCTGAAACTGATCCTGGTGTTTTTGTTTTTTTCCCTGGTTTTTTTTTTTTTTTTTTTTTTTTTTTTTTACTCTCACTAACATGTTTGTTTCGTTCTGTGAAGCACATTTTTGTCTGTTTATCTAGAACTGATTCACAAACCATCCTAGAATCCTTAGCGTTAGAAGGTAATCTTGAATTCATTTGATCAAATCACAAGCATTGAAATCACTTTTTTCTTTTCTTAAGATACGTAACAGGTTTTGTTGTAGATTCTGACAGCAACCGAGATGTCAGTTCTCTTCGAGTACATTTCGAGCCGCTCGCGTTAATGTGTTTCTCTGTCTCGCGATCTTAGTGACGAGATGGAGTGTGAGAGGTTTTGATGATGGGGACTAATTCACATATGTTTTGGGCGTCTGTAGGTGTATGGGTTCTGGCTTTGTGTGTGTGTGTGTGTGTGTGCTTTGTGCTGATTAATTGAATTGCGACGCACGTGTGTGTGTATTTATATGTACATACATGCATACATGAAATAAACACACAAACACATACACACACACACACATACACATGCACACATAACACGCACACACATACATACACACACACGCACACACACACACACATTCACACACACATACACACACACACATATATACACACACACGTATACACACACACACATACACACACATGTAAATATATATATATATATATATATATATATATATATATATATATATATATATATATATATATGTATATTTATATACATGTATATATACATACATACATACATATATATATATATATATATATATATATATATATATATATATATATATATATATATATATATATATATATATATATATATATATATTTATATATATGTATATATACATACATACATGCATATATATATATATATATATATATATATATATATATATATATATATATATATATATATACATATATATATACACACACACACACACACACACACACACAGACAGACACACACACACACACACACACACACATATATATATATATATATATATATATATATATATATATATATATATATATATATATATATGTATATATACATATATATATATATATATATATATATATATATATATATATATAAATATGTATATATATGTAAATATATATGTATGTATATGTTTATATATATGTATATATATATATATATATATATATATATATATATATATATATATACATATATATATATATATATATGTATATATATATGTATATATATATATATATATATATATATATATATATGTTCCTATTTATTTATAAGTATATGTATATGTATATATTTTTGCATATAAAGCTGCTGAATATACACAAAAAACTAAGAAATAAATACTTCTCCTTATGTCATAGGAAAAAAAAAACTTTGAACGTGACATGGAAAATTCAGAGAAAATTAAGAAAGCGAAGAGACAGGGGCAAGAAGCGAGGGGGGGGGCAGGAAAGAGCCCCCCCCCCTCTCCCTTCTCCTGCCTTGTCGTCTTCATGCATGAGACGGCAATTAATGTGTGTTCCTCATCTGGAAGGGAAATTATGAGAGAAATATGTAAATGTTCTTAAAGTTTAATACATGTCTGCCCCGTCCTGTTTTATACATACTCACTTGCACACGCATATATATTATATATATATATATATATATATATATATATATATATATATATATATATATATATATATATATATATATATATATATATATATATATATATATATATATATATATATATATATATATATATATATATATATATATATATATATATATATATATATATATATTCGTGATTGTGATTCTATTAATCCACCTGTCTATGACTGGATTTCTTTCTGTTTCTATCTGTCTGTTCTGTCTCTCTATTTATGCATATCTATCTCTCTCTTCATTTACCTATCCTCCATATCCATCAGGCTCTCCATCATCTCATTTCCAGCCTCTTATCTCCCTCATCCTCCCTCACTTCCCTCCTCTTCTACTCTCTCCGCTCCCTCACTTTCATTATACTCTCCCTCCATTTTCCGTTCATGTTTCCCCTTTTTCAATCCCTACTTCCTTTTCCCTTCCCTTTCCCTCCCTTCCTCCTCTTCATCTTCCTCTCCCTAAACTCTCTCTTTTGCCATTCCTCTTCCTTTAACCTCCCTCTCTCCTCACTCCTCCCCTTTCCACCTCTTTCTTTCATCACTTCCTCTCTTTTCAGTCCTCTCCCCCCCTCCATTTCCCTCTCCCTCCCGTCACTCCCCTACCTCCTTCTCCCTCTTCCCACCTCCTTCTCCCTCCTCTTCCTTCCTCATTCCCTTCCTCCCCCTACCTACCTCTCCCTCCTCCCGTGACTCCCCCGTCTCTATCTTCCTCCTCCCAAAACCGTCTCTCTCCTCCTCTTACCCCTCTCCCCTCACTTCCTCTCCCCTCACTCACTCTCTCCTCACTCACTCTCCTCTCACCCCCTCTCTCCTCACTCCCTCTCCCCTCACTCCTTCTCCCCTCACCCCCTCTCCCTTCACTCCCTCTCCTCTCACCCCCATTCTCCCCTCACTCCCTTTCCCCACACTTCCTCTCCCCTCACTTCTTATCCCCTCACTCCTCCTCTTATCCCCCTCTCCCCTCATTCCCTCTCCCCTCACTCCCTCTCCCCTCACTCCCTCTCCCCTCACCCCTCACTTCCTCTCCCCTCATTCCCTCTCCCCTCACTCCCTCTCCCCTCACTCCCTCTCCCCTCACCCCTCACTTCCTCTCCCCTCACTCCTTCTCCCCTCACTTCCCTCTCCTCTCTCTCCATCTCACTCTCTTCTCACCCCCTCTCTCCATCTCACTCCCCTTTCACATCTCCTACCTCTCCATCTCACTCTCTTTCCCCTCACTCTTTCTCCCCTCACCCCCCTCCCCTCACTCCCTCTCCCCTCTCTCCATCTCACTCCCCTCTCACCCCCTCTCCTCCCTTTCCATCTCACTCTCTTTCCCCTCACTCTCTCTCCCCTCATCCCCCTCCCCTCATTCCCCTCTCCCCTCTCTCCATCTCACTCCCCTCTCACCCCCTCTCCTCCCTTTCCATCTCACTCTCTTTCCCCTCACTCTCTTTCCCCTCATCCCCCTCCCCTCACTCCCCTCTCCCCTCTCTCCATCTCACTCCCCTCTGCTCCCTCTCCATCTCACTCCCCTCTGCTCCCTCTCTCTATCTCTCCATCTCATTCCCCTCTCCTCCCTCTCCATCTCAGTCTTTCTCCCCTCACCACCCTCTCCCCTCATTCCCTCTCCTCTCCCCTCCCTCTCCCGTCACTCCCCACTCCCCTCCCCTCACTCCCTCTCCCCTCTCTCCCCTCACTCCCCTCTCCTCCCTCTCCATCTCACTCCCTCACTCTTTATATATATACCTTACGAAATCTATGGTTTAATTTCGCTCTTCCAAATCCAGATGTGGCCAGGGTTGCACCATTTGCATATTTCCTTACACATATCACCTTGCAATTTATAGTCAGTTCTTTTAGGCACTTGCTGTTCACACTTGAAGGATTTTCTTTCTTTCTTTTTGCATTTATCTTATTCCTCTTTTATGACCTTGACCTTGGTACTGGAATGGAATTTAACATTTGTAATTATTATGGTAGTAATAGTGGTGTTTTTTATGCATAATGTTTAGTAGTAGCGTTAGTTGTCATTATTACCTTTTTCACTTTTGAAAATTGTTACAACTGCTTCTATTGTTATCATTGTTATTATGGTTATTATCATTATTGTTATTATTATCATCACTCTTATTATTATCATTATCACTGTTATCACTGTCATCATTTTTATTATATCATGATTAAGATAATTAATATTGCTATTATAATTTCTTTATCATGTTCATCATCATCATTGATATTATCATCCTTATGATCATTATTATAGTAATAGTCCTTACTATCATGATTATTTGTTTATCAGGATTGTTATCAGCATTATCATTATTGTCGTAGTTATTACCACTGTTACATTATTATTACTATTATCATCATCTCCCTTTTCTCTCTCTTATTCCCCACTCCTTTATTTTTATTACCATTATCATTATTATCATCATTATTATTATCATTATCATAATTATGAGTATTATTATTATCACCATTATCGTTATCATCATATTTACAATTGCTAGTGTCATTATCATAATTATGATTATTATCTTCATTACCATTATCATTATCATCATATTTACAATTACTATTATCATTATCACAGTTATCAGCATGATTACCCTTATTATTATAACGGTTGCTATTATCATCACTCGTTTATTATCAATGCTTTGTTCCCATTATCACCATTGTTTGATCATCACTATTACTGGTAATACTATCAATAACAACATTATCATTTTCATTACCATCGTTCCTATCATTATCATAGTTGTTAATATCATAATAATTAGTGTTATTTAATAAGTGCTTTTCAATTACTGCTGTTCCATTTTCTTTTTTTTTTCTTCCAATTCATCTTCTTGTTTTTGTTTTTATTATCATAACTATTATCATCTTTATTGCTACCATTTTTAAGATGCACTGTTATTATCATATAATCAGCAGCAGTAGCAATAACATTAGGATCATAAGTACGACCATCATCAATATAACATTTGCATTGTCATTATCATAAAGTGATTATACGGTGATTAGTTATCAATATCATTATCCTTATTATCAATATTATTTCATTGTCATTATCATTATAATTATTACCATTGTCATTGTCATTATCTTTACTATCAGTATCATCATTGTCATCATTATCATCATTATTATCAACATTGTTGGTGTGTCATTACTATCATTATGTTATCCCTTTGATTATCAATATTACTATTTCCATCCTTTTGCCATTATATTACTATTTATTTGTCATTACTATTATTATCATTATCATCTTTATTATCATTATCTTTATAATTTTCATCATTATTATTATTATCATCATTGTAATTCTTATATCATTATACTTTGTATTATTTTTATCACCATTATCAATATGATGATTATTATTTTCATCCTTATTGTTTTTATTAACACCATCATTATTTGCATACCATTATCATTATTTGTATTTTTATCAACATTATTATTTTCATCTTTGTTGTTATTATTATCACCATCATTATTTGCATTATCATTATTACTATTATTATCTGCATTATTGTTATTATCACTATCATTACTATTATTATTATCATAATTTTCATTATCCTCATTATCATAATTTTTATGATCATTATTATCATCATTTTTATTATCATTATTATTATCATTTCATTATCATTATCAACATCATCATTATCATGACCATTGTCATTATCATACTTTCCATCATATTATAGTAATTATGAACGAATTTCATAGCGACAAATGACGGAGGTCTTTCTCGGAAATATATATATTTTTGAAACAGACCTCCGTCGAAATGCGTTAAATACATCACTTGCGACTTAGATATTCATTCTCATTCACACCTTTCTTCTATAGTAGTTATTATCAACCTCACTATTACTGCTTTTACCTGAATTGTTAACAAAATCATTAATATCGTTATCACTGTCATCAAATCCACACATGAAAGTTCTGATTATAAGTGACAGGAAATATATATACAAAAAAAGGGGGAAAAAATATATAAATATATATATATACACACACACACACACACACACACACACACACACACACACACACACACACACACACACACACACACACACACACACACACACACACACACACACAGATAAACAAGAGAACAAACACAGACGTACATAAAAACAGACACGTCCACACTCACGCAGAGTAGATCAGTCTTGAAGCATTATCGAATTAAGTTTTGAAACCGTTGGGGGAGGTAATTACTAAAGGGGGAGGGGAGGGGGAGGGAGGGGGAGAGGGCGAGGGAGGGGGGAGAGGGCGAGGGAGGGGGGAGAGGGCGAGGGAGGGGGGAGAGGGCGAGGGAGGGTAGCAAATCGTAGCATTAGTAACGTAATTTTGACCGAGAGAAAGTGCCAGGTTTGAAGCGGGATTGTCGGGCTGGGAGCGGGTTACGGGCGGTGTTGAGGGAACGAGGGCGGGTGGCGGTGGGTGGAATCAGCGCGAGGGGTTTCGAGTGCCTGGGTGATGGGATGGGCGTGAGGGTTGGCGAATGCGTTTATGGGATGGTCATGAGGACGAATCTGTGCGTGGGATGGGCGTGAGGGGTGGCGAGTTTGCGGGTGGGATAGGCACAAGGTGTTAGTGAGAATGTAGGTAGGCGGCAAGAATGAGCAAGGAGGGCGAAGGTGTGAGTGGGTGCAAAGTCGGGATGAGGAGGGAAGGGTCAGGTGTGGGCGGAATGGGCGTGCGGGAGAGAGGAAGCGGAGGCACGAAACCCGCGTAATCACCGGTTTTCTCACGCGTTATTCAAAACTGCCTTTCTAAACGCCTCTTCCTCAGCTGATTCGTTCACGGATCACAGGTAGTAAGTAGGCTTTTGACCTTGTGGGTGAGTATTTTGATCTACAGTATCTGATTTTACTTTTACTTATCTACCTAAATGTCATTTAAATATATGTGTGTGTGTGAGTGTGTGTGTGTGAGTATTAGTAGATGTGGGGGGAGGGGGGATGTTTGTGTGTGTAAAAAAAAATATTGATTTATCCTGTGTACTTCCTCGATGATTTGTTTGCGTTGCGATAAGCGGGGGATGTTTGCAGCAGCGAGGCTGTGGCTGACTTGGGACGCAGGTGTGGGTCGATCCCTCCCCCTCCCCTCCCTTCCCCTCCCCTTCCTCCCCCTCCCCTCCCTCTCCTCCCCACCCTACCCTTCCTCTCCTCCCCCTCCCTCTCCTCCCCACCCTACCCTTCCTCTCCTCCCCTCCCTCTCTCCCTCACCCCCCTCTCCTCCCTCTCCATCTCACTCCCTCACTCTTTATATATATACCTTACGAAATCTATGGTTTAATTTCGCTCTTCCAAATCCAGATGTGGCCAGGGTGGCACCATTTGCATATTTCCTTACACATTTCACCTTGCAATTTATAGTCAGTTCTTTTAGGCACTTGCTGTTCACACTTGAAGGATTTTCTTTCTTTCTTTTTGCATTTATCTTATTCCTCTTTTATGACCTTGACCTTGGTACAGGAATGAAATTTAACATTTGTAATTATTATGGTCGTAATAGTGGTGTTTTTTTATGCATAATGTTTAGTGGTAGCGTTAGTTGTGCGGCGGTTATGATTGTTATTATTATCTTTGTAAATGATTTTATTATCATTATTACAACTACTGCTATTGCTATCTTTGTTATTATGGTTATTATCATTATTGTTATTATTATGATCACTCTTATTATTATCATTATCACTGTTATCGTTGTCATCATTTTGATTATATCATGATTAAGATTATTACTATTGTTATCATAATTTCTTTATCATATTCATCATCATCATTGACATTATCATCCTTATCATCATTGTTATTGCAATAATCCTTATTCTCATGATTATTTGTTTATCAGGATTGTTATTATCATTATCATTATTGTCGTTGTTATTACCACTGTTACATTATTATTACTATTATCATTATTATTACTTTTCTCTCTCTTATTCCCCACCCCTTTATTTTTACTACCATTATCATTATTATCATCATTGTTATCATCTATATCATAATTATGAATATTATTACCATTACCGTTATTATCATATTTACAAATATTATTATCATTAGCGTTATTATCATATTTACAAATATTATTATCATTATCATAATTATGATTATTATTACCATTATTATCACTATCATTATCACCATCTCCCCTTTCTCTCTCTTATACCCCACCCCTTTATTATTACTCCTTTATCATTATTATCATAATTATTATCTTTATCATAATTATGATTATTAATATCATTACCATTATCATTATCATTACCCTTATCATTATCATCATATTTACAATTACTATTATCATTATCACAGTTATCAGCATGATTACCCTTATCATTATAACGGATGCTATTATCATCATTATCTTATTATCAATGCTTTATTCCCATTATCTCCATTGTTTGATCGTCACTATTAGTAGTAATACTATCAATAACAACATTATCATTTTCATTACCATCGTTCCTATCATTATCATAGTTGTTAATATCATAATCATTAGTGTTATTTAATTAGTGCTGTTCCATTTTCTTTTCTTTTTTCTTCCAATTCATCTTTTTGTTTTTGTTTTTATTATCATAACTAGTATAATTTTTATTGATATCATTATAATTAGCAGAAGTAGCAATAACATTATAATCATGAATACCACCATCATCAATGTAGCATTTGCATTGTCATTATCATAAAGGGATTATACAGTGATTAGTTATCAATATCTTTATCCTTATCATCAATATTATTTCATTACCATTATCACTATCATTATTAACTTTGATTATCAATATTACTATTTCCATCATTTTGGGATTATTTCACTATATATTTGTCATTACTATTATTATTATTTTATTATCATCATTATTATTATCATTATAATTTTTATAATTATTATCATCATCATCATCATTGTAATTTTTTATCATTATACTTTTTATTATTTTTATCATTATTATTATTATCATCATTGTAATCTTTTTATCATTATACTTTTTATTATTTTTATCACTATTATCAATATGATAATTATTATTTTTATCCTGATTGTTTTTATCATCATTATTTGCATACCATTATCATTATTTGCATTATTATTATCATTATTATTATCTTAACCCTTGTTGTTATTATTCTTACCATCATTATCTGCATCATCATTATCACTATTATTATCTGCATTACTGTTATCATCACTATTATCATTATTATTATAATTTTCATTATTCTCATTATCATAGTTTTTATCATCCTTATTATCAGCATTTTCATTATCATTATTACTATCATTCTATTATCATTATCATCATTATCATTATCATGACCATTGTCATTATCATTCTTTCTATCATATTATATTAATTATGAAAGAAACGTCGAAACGCGTCAAATACATCACTCGCATTGCTTAGATATTAATTCTCATTCATACCTTTCGTCTATAGTTTTTATTATCACTATTACTGCTATCACCTTCACTATCAATAGAATCATTATTATCATTATCATTG
>BOPN01003254.1:0-2500 GCA_017312705.2 Penaeus japonicus | reverse complement strand
AGACAGAGCGAGAGAAAGGGGGGTGCGGGAGAAATTGAGAGAAAGAGAGAGGGAGAGAGGGAAATAAAGAGAGAGCGAGGGAGGGAGAAAGAAAGAGTGAGAGAGAGGGGAGAGGGGAGGAGGAGGGAGAGGGGGAGAGAGAAATGGAGGGAGGGAATGCGGGAGAGAGAGAGAGAGAGAAAGGGAGAGAAAGGAAGAGAGAGACGAGGGGGGAAAGAGAGAGGGGGGGAGGGGAAAAATAGACATAGACATATAGATAGAGAGAGAGACAGTAAAACAAACAGGGAAACATAGAAAAATAGAAAATAGGGAGAAAAGGAAAGGGAAGAAAAAGAGAAAGAATAGACATTTAGAATTCTATAGTTTAGTTCGGAAAAGGGAAGAGAGAAAGAGTGAAAGGACGGTCAAAAAATGGACCTTAAATTGTTGGGTTTGTTACGCAATGGGGGAGAAGGGGGGGGGGGGGGAAGGGGGAGATAAGAGGAGGACAGGGAGAGGAAAATGACGAGGAGGAGGAGGAAAGGGAGAAGGAAAGAGGGAGGGGCTTGGAAGAGAATGAAAGAGGAAGGAGGAAGGGATGAATAAAAGGAGAAGTGAAAGGAGGAAAAAGAGGAGGGGGTAAGTGGAAGAGTTAGAAAGAAAGAGGAGGACAGAAAAAGGTGGAAGAAGGAGAAATAGAAGGAGGGAAGTGAGAAGCAGAATATACAAAATACCAAAAGGCTAGAAAAAAAAATCAAATGAAAATAAGAGATCAGAGAAAATTAGATAAAGAAAATCAAAAACTTAAAAGATAAGAAAAATACAAAGTTTAAAATAGGCACGTAGATCAGGCAGCAGAGTTGGTGCCTGAAAGAGAGAGACAGCTTCCAAGGTACGGCTTTTGAATGTCTTAAGATGGAAGCAAAGTTTCTTGTAGTGCCAGACGAGGTTCTTTGTCGACCTTGGCTCCAGGTCTCTCTGAAGCTCCGAGTCCTTTTGTCTTTGCGAGCTTTTGTTGTCGTTGTTCAAGGAGATTTGAGAGATTTCGAGGTGTGGTCTCGGGTTTGGGAAGAGGAGAGGAAGGGGTCACGCGCGTGGGTGTTTGTGTGGGTGTGTGGGGGGGGATGGGTGGGGGGGGGTGTTTGTGTGTGTAGGTGGGTGTGTGTGGAGGGTATGTATAGCATATTTTACACTTGAATTCGGAATAAGATTTTTCATACATCCATTCTTGCTGTGTATGTAAGCTTATAGATGAGTAATTTTTTTAGGTCTCTTGTCTTTCCCTTTCGAAAAACTGGAATTAATATTGTAATGGTCCACACTTTCGGAGCTTTGTGTTCTTTTAAGACGCTTTGTAAAAAAGGAAGGCTTGTTTTACTACTGCATCCGCCTGCATCTTTTATAAGGTCTATCCCAAACTGATCCCATCCTCTCCTGTCTTTTCTCTTGGCTTGCCTTTTAATTCATTTTTCTTTTCTTCTGCTCTTATGATCGGAAAGTTTCTGATGTTTGTGTTTTCTTCTGTTGTATGGTATAATCATCTCACTTCTGTTATATGTCACTTTATCTTTCTTTCTTGCCATTCTTATTCTTCCATGTTCTGAGTCTCCTCTTTGTCATATTATCATGTTTCAGCATGTTAGCTTTGCGCATCTCTCCCTTTTTATCATTACTTATATTCGTGGTCAAGTCTCGTTTTATTTTGTCCCTGGCTCATCTCACTCTTATGTCCGTACGTGTGTAGCAAAAGTTTACTGGAATTTTCATGTTTACACTGTCTACGTCAAGTCTAGTATCCATTATTATGTCACTGAACTTGTTAATTCGGTTAGTGTTAGGATTTCCTTCGTCGTCCAGAAAAGGAGTATACATTCTAGATGTCAAGGCTAAATTCTGTAGCTCTGTTCCTAAAGTTGGCTCACTTAGGAAGTAGCTTCTGCCCGAACTCATTCCTTTCCCCTCTATTTTTTTTTTTTTTTTTTTTTTCACTCACGATGGTCGCGGGCAACATTTACTTTAACTGTCATATTTTTTATGATGTCCTGCCTACTTGCAATCATGGAATCAATCTCATTTTCAATTCCGGTGGCCATTTCCATGTCTTCTTTCCGGCGATATTTTTTTTCTTCTTTTTTAGGGGGGGGTGTTCAAGGTAATGAAGGAAGGACCCTCGGAAAATTCACATATATTTTTTTTTCAATTTCCTAGTTTAGGTTCGTCTTTCTACCCTCTCTCCTGCTTTGGTATTGTAGTCTAGTTCCGTATGATAGCAATGAAACAGGTTTTAGCTCTATCAGTGGCTACCTGCACACCGTATAAGCTGTCTATCTTTTCACTATAGCTGCAAGTCGGAGTGTATTTCCCTTTGAATTTATATGTTTCAGAAACTGCTCGTCGGCTCACGCTCAAGAATTTTACTAGCTTCTTGTAAACTAAGAAACCTTTTTTTTTATATATGGGTATCTGTGTGTGTGTGCATATGTATATATTCATATATATATATATATATATATATATATAT
>BOPN01003253.1:161639-168559 GCA_017312705.2 Penaeus japonicus | reverse complement strand
GGCGCACAGGGAGAGAGAGAGAGAGAGAGAGAGAGAGAGAGAGAGAGAGAGAGAGAGAGAGAGAGAGAATGAGAGATAGAGAAAGAAAGAGTGAGAGACAGAGAATGAGACAGAGAAAGAGAGAATGAGAGATAGAGAAAGAAAGAATGAGAGACAGAGAATGAGAGACAGAGAATGAGAGACAGAGAAAGAGAGAATGAGAGATAGAGAAAGAGAGAAAAGAGAAAGAGAGAATAAGAGACAGATAAAGAGAGAATGAGAGACAGAGAAAGAGAGAATGAGAGAGAGAGAAATCATCAAGAGAGAGAGAGAGTGACCATCAAGAGAGAGAGAGAGAGATCATCAAGTCAAAGTGTGAAAACCTTTCCCCTTCCTTGATGCTGACCGGGGAAACGCGCTAAGGACCCAAGGGCTAACCAATAATAATAATGGACGTGATCTTTCAGATCACGTCCACTTCCTAAGCAAAAGAAAGTCAGACACTTCAGCTTTCATCTTCGTGATCGAAATTCACTTCTTAGCCTCAAATAAAACAAAATGGCGACGCAGCCGGTTAAGTAAATACTCTGGAGGACTCGGTGAACAAAACACATTCGTTGACTGTCTGACCATTTTTTTTTTTCATTGGTAAAATAATAATAATAATAAGAAAAAAAAACAGAAAACAAAAACAAAACAAACAAAAGACAAAAAACAAACAAACAAAAAAACAAAACAAACGTAAACATTGCCTCGGTTACAGTTGATAAAATATTTTGATTCAATAGATATACTTAAAACACAAGCTAAAACAAGCACAATCATAAGACGAGGCATAGAATTGATATAAAAATCATAAATTGAAAAATGAGATAATTAAAATCAAGCACAAACAAAATACATAAAATGCTCGTCCTAACTCCACAAATGAGAACAAAGTAAAATGAAATAATAAGAATAATAAGAATTTGAATAATAAAAATGACTAAAAAGGAATAAAGATTCATAAAAGGTCTTATAAGTTAACAATAAAAAACACAATCAAAGAAAACCCCTTAAAATAGGGGTAACTAAGAAAATTAGTAATGATAATGATTGTAATTATTATTGTAATGGTGATAGTAATAACCATATAATGATAACGTCAATACGATATTAGTTATGATATTTGAGTGAAATGTTATGGGTAATAACAATGAGAATTATAATAACATCCTTAAAAATGATCATAATTTTGAAGAATTAGCTTTTGAGATAATTTCATTTCTTCTATTGGAAATAATAAAAGAATACGAGAGTAAAAGGAGATAGACAGGTTAAGCGTCAACATTAGTCTATTATGAATCATAAAACAAAATACTTATTGGAACTACTTACATTATTTGAAATGATATTTTGATAATAATAGTTTTTTTATGAGAAAAAACTAAATAAAACAACCATTAATTAAGATAATATTTTAAATGTTTTGAATATTAGTAGTTCTAAATATAAGAACGTATCTAAAGCAATCAAACATACAATATAAGATTATAAAATTTATTGCATATTCTAATTACTTTTTGATGACATAATTTTTTTATTGATATCTGTATTATCTCCTTCTATAGACTTGTTTTTTTCTATATCTGTTTAAATACTTTAATGATTATTCTAGACTTTTCTGACGCAAAATTTAATTCTGTTTGATTTTATTTCCATACATCACCTAAAAGAGAAAAGGAATATATCTTTTATACAAATCAATTTATTTTCATTCATATTTGCAAATGGCGAATTTAGGTTAACATACCACATACCTCATTTCTTTCATCTACAGGTCTCTGGTATAGCTAGACAAATCAAGGAACCGTATGATCTAGAATATAAAATGAGATATCAATTGATATCTTATGACTACCAGACATTATTCCTTTTTCTAAGGACGCGAAAGTACAATAATAAAACTGTCAGTCACAATCATATTCTTGCCAGACTGTCTCCGGAAACAGGTAAACAAAACGGCTTAAAAAGGCGACATCAGACTTGTTAGACAGTTCTCTGGCTCATCAACCTGCTCTGTAAATGCTTTAGTTTATCTATTAACAACACCTTTGTTACATATTACTGAATGCAACAAATACAATAGCTAGTACGTTTCCATTAGAGGGAGGTTGGGTAAGAGAGAGGGAGAGAGAGAGAGAAAGAGAGAGAGAGAGAGAGGGAGAGAGGGAGAGAGGGAGAGAGAGAGAGTGTGAGGGAGAGAGAGTGAGGAAGAGAGAGTGAGGAAGAGAGTGTGAGGGAGAGAGAGTGAGGAAGAGAGAGTGAGGAAGAGAGAGTGAGGAAGAGAGAGAGAGAGAGAGAGAGAGAGAGAGAGAGAGAGAGAGAGAGAGAGAGAGAGAGAGAGAGAGAGAGAGAGAGAGAGACAGAAAGATATATATATAGAGAGATAGATAGATAGATAGATAGATAGGTAGATAGATAGATAGAGAGAGAGAAAGAGAGAGATAGATAGAGAGAGATAGAGAGAGATAGATAGATAGAGAGAGAGAGACAGAAAGATATATAGAGAGAGTGAGAAATAGTGAGAGATAGACAGACAAACAGACAGACAGATAGAGAGAGAAAAAGGGAGAGTTAGAGTGAGAGAGAGAAAGAGAAAGAGAGAGAGAGAGAGAGAGAGAGAGAGAGAGAGAGAGAGAGAGAGAGAGAGAGAGAGAGAGAGAAATAGTGAGAGAAAGAGAAAGATAGAGAAGGTAAGAATGAGAAAGAGGAGAAAGAGAAGTAGAAAAAGAAAGAGAAAGAGCGGGTAAGAGAGAGAGAGAGAGAGAGAGAGAGAGAGGGAAAGAGTGAGAGAGAGAGAGAAAAAAAAAATGAAAACAGATCAGTAAAAAAAAAAAAAAAAGAAGTTACGATTATCTTGTTTAATTTTCATATTCACTTCCCCTATTCATTTGGATCACACCATGAGAAATTTAAAATCTCCCTGAAATATTTTTTTTCGTATTTCCTTCCGATTATTTTTATCATATTTTACCTATGTGTGTGTTCATTTACATACAATCTTTATCATTATTATTGCCTATTTTTTATTTGTCTATCCTAGTTTTTAAAATAAATAATTTGACTTTTTCTTGTGTATTCTATCATCAGTAGCTCTTATTATCATTATCATTATCAATACAATAATTATCATAGTTATTGGTATTATTCGCATCATCATTATTTTCATTTGATTTATTCGTTCTTTTCCGCGCAAACGCTCACACCCCATGTTTCTATCTATCTATAACACACACATATAGATACACATATGAACACACACACACACACACACACACACACACACACACACACACACACACACACACACACACACACACACACACACACACACACACACACACACACACACACACAAATATATATATATATATATATATATATATATATATATATATATATATATATATACTACACATATATACTAAACAACTAACCTTTATATGCCACATATCTTTAGCGACGTCCGGAGAAATACTGAACGCAGCTGTACATTCACAAAAGGCTAAAACACTTGTATGAATAAAAAAATAGGGGTGGGGGGTGTAAGTAACGACCTACTGTTTTGCATATAACTACGCATTATATACTGAAAGGCATAGATGTGAATAACAAGAATCACAGATTGTGGAAAAGTATTACCAACATACTGTTTGTCAGGTAACATTTGTAGATAGGAAATATAATAAACATATAAACATATTTCACTTTAATATTTACTATTGTAAAAAAATGATAGAAATAACAAAAAGAAGAAACATAAGTAAAACGCAAGCATACCCTCAAAAAGTAAAAAAAAAAAAAAAAAAAAAAAAAAAAAAAAAAAAAAAAAAAAAAAAAAAAAAAAAAAAAAAAAGTCAAGGTGATAAGCCTACAATCCTAAGGATTACATGATATTTACCACAGTCAACCCCACTTCCTACAACGTATAAAAACAAAAGCAAAAACAAAAAACAAATAAACAAAAAAATAGTGTATTGAGGCTTAGTAAAAAATAAGTTACTTGGGTATATGTAAGGAGCAGGAAAATAAACGAAAACACATCTGCATTTATACAAACAAACTCATAATACAGATATATATGGCTGGAGAAAAAGGTGATCTGGTAGATATATAGGTATGTAGATAGATAGATATAGATACAAATAGATTTATATATATGGTGAATCAATGAATATAATCTTATTTCATTCGTTTTAAATCTACTCTAAAGAAAATGCCATATATAGGCTATACCATTGTCTAAATTTGCTTTTAATAGATACAATGTCAAGAGGAAGTCTGATAGAATATAATTTTTTCTATGAAAATAACATGTAATTGTATCGCACAAAAATAGGATCCCAAAACGTAAAAAAAAAGATAAAACGATGAAGAAAAAAATAGGTCTTGGCAGGCAGAGGGTCAGAGCAGAGGGCGAAATAATTTCAAGATCATCTTTTAATTTTAGGAATGGTCATGCTAGATCCTAAAAAAAAAAAAAAAAAAAAAAAAAAAAATCTGAAATCGGCCAAGCAACAGGATGCAAAACCGGGGCTGAGAACAGGGCCTTCGTGTTCTTTGCTAGTTCTTTGCTAGCTATATTCGTAGTCTGCCTTTGAGGGGATGACTTTACAGTAGTCAAGGTATTCTCACTGCACAGGAGGTAAAGGATATGCATTGTGGAAAAGGAGAGTAAGAAATAAAAGAGGTGAGAAGAGCTACATAAGAGAATACGCAGAAAAAAATCGTTCCAAAATTCATAAAAATACGATAGGAAATATTTTTCAAAAATGCATTTCCAAGAACTGTTTTCACTGCAGACTAATCCTTCAATTTCATCCGAGAGTTATATAGTGATCTGGTTCACCATAAAAAAACTATCATCACAATATCTCAATGTTTCTGAGCGTGTATTCACAATTTCTAACCGTTGTAAAGATATTTCAAGGAAGTAATAACAATACCTAGTTTGCAACTTTTTCCTCTTTGGTCTAAAGGATTCTAAAGGACCCGTTAGTGGCTACTGGCTTCCCCTAAAAAGGAGACCCATTGCCAAAAGCAGCCTTCCTACTGCTACAAGGCCTACATCATCAAATTTCAATCTATCTGTAAATATTACATCTGACTCCTGGGGGCTATGAGGTATGTTGGAAAAGCATCCTTGATCTCCGGTATGGATCTCTTCTGCTTCCCACTCCACTCTCTGTCAAACTGGATCAGTTCAAGGCCGGAAGTGGAGGATTCCAGGCTCCTAGAATAATAGAATTGTGGAAAAATGTTAGCTGAGTATTTCTTGAAGAAAAATCCTGATCATTTCAGCTAATGATTGGCTGTCCACATTGGTAAGAAATGGACCCATAGGTTGGAGATTGTGGAACTTTTGTAGTCTCGTTTAATAAATCAGATTCATGCAGTAATCAGTGGAATAGTAGAGGTGGTTGGTGGTTCATTTCTCTCAACAAATTTATTTCGAAAACCGTGGATTTAGCTGATCTCTCACTTCCTTGATTAAGTTTTACTATGAACTCATTAGAATAATAAAATTTTGAGTTGTTTGTCCCTCATAGCAGGTGAGAAAGAACAGGCAAATTATTAAACATTTAACTGTTTGATGTGAGGCATCCACATGACTCATGTAGATTTATCCTCCGAGACAACATGCAGTGAGTTTGCTTGCAAGAAGAGAAGTGGATGTAAATTTCCTCTTTCTTCTTGTTCAATGAAATTTATAATTCTTATTCAATAAAAAATAAAATCAATGGTATATCATCCACGGCGTAACCAGACTTACTGCAATTTGCACGCGTTCTCTAACATCTTCAGAGTTTCCAAACAAGCAGAATAGATTGCTCAAGAGAAGCCTTAGAACGGTGTTTACAATATCAAGGAACACGATAACAAACAAAGTCACACTTAGGAGACTCTCTGGTAGGATCCTTTCCTTCTGGTCTTCGGGGTTAGAAATACACTTCCCTACCCCTTAAGTCTTCCCAGGATCTGAACAAAGGTGGATAATACATCTCCTAAATCCTTTTTGGAAAGATCCTTCAGATACATTCCGAAGCCCTCCAAAAATGAAATCACATTATGGAGTGGTTCTCAGGTTAAGGTTCAAGATTGAACCCTTCTCCCTGGTCGAAAATAACAGGTTCTACTGAAACCAAGTTCGAGAACAACACTTAAGTATGTCAGCATATCTCGGGTCTTTAGAAAACTGCGTTTATCAAAAATCATATTTTCAGTATACGTTATTTTGAGAATTTCACCAAAATCGAGATTCAGGACATCATACGATCAGAAAATGATGTATAGATTGCTACCATATTACAATAAACTTTTATATAACTATGCTTGTAATCCTTCATGGCTTTCCTGATTACCGCATTATAGAAACATAGATAGATTACATAGTTTATAGGCATAGTTTATTACTTTAAAATATGGTGAAGAAAAACAAGATCAATTGTGTGTATATATGTTTGCGTGTGTGTGTGTGTGTGTGTGTGTATGCATATATACATATATATACATACATATATATATATATATATATATATATATATATATATATATATATATTTATAATATACATATATATATACATATACATATAGATAGATAGATAGATATAGATAAATACACACACACACACACACATACACATATACATATACATAGATATATATATATATATATATATATATATATATATATATATATATATATATATATGTATATATATGTATATATATATATACATACATATATATATATATATATATATATATATATATATATATATATATGTATGTATATATATATATATATATATATATATATATATATATATATATATATATATATATGTATATATATATATATATATATATATATATATGTATATATATACATATATA
>BOPN01003253.1:154139-159139 GCA_017312705.2 Penaeus japonicus | reverse complement strand
CATATATATATATATATATATATATATATATATATATATATATATACATATGTGTGTGTGTGTGTGTGTTTGTATGTGTGTTTATGTATAAACATATACACTGTGTATGTACATACATAAAGGTAAGTCTATGTGACAAATTATAGACGAAAGACAAAATCCATGTTTCTGTAGCAGATAACGCTATTGGTGAACCACGTACTCTATCTCTGGATCCAAAAGCGGAAGCTGATCAAAGCCCAAAGCTAATCAATTAGTCTCTGGCTGATCGACAACCAATCCATAATTTTTTTACCTACAATCCGTCTATGTCAACTCTTACTCACAAACCAATAACCATGGTAGCCTTATTCTACGTAAACTCACTGGCTCCAATATCTTTTCAAGAGTCAGTCCACAATTAAAGAGTCAGTAAACAAAACGCCCTCGAATATGTTCCGAATATTGCTTCGAAAATCATCTAACATATCGTGGACTATGTGATGTTTCGAGGCTTGTACCACTGATTGTACAGTCACTCATAAAAGTTCGTGGGGGTCCGTGTGTGTGTGGGCCTGTGGAGTCCCCACCCCTTTCTGGACGGCGAGTCTTTATAATGGCGTGGCAACGCGCACAGCCATACACATGGCATAACTGTAACGTTGATGTGATAAAATAAGAAAGGGATATGTTTGTCAATCAGGAATTATCGGTATAGTCATAACCAGTTACATTATTCCAATGTAGTGTGAAAAGATATGAAGGTTTGAGTGCCTCCAATGTCTAAAGTTTACAATAAAGAAGTGAGCAGTAACGAGGGTAGTGCAGGTCGACATGCATTCGAACCGTTTCGAAAATTTGCTTCGCATCCACGTCAATAATGTTGTAAATCATTAAGAGCTAAAGAGACACAGAATCGAATGTTGTATAGCATTACTTTCGTCACATATTCCCCCATATATCCCAAGAAAACCAAATGTAAATAATAGGTCATAAAACATTCTAAGTAGACCAAGACTCGAAACACTGAGCAGTGAAGCAGTCTGAGTTGGCCAGAGCGTCACTAGACGCTGAAAGTGTAGGAATTGTGTGTGTTCACCTAGGACATGATTGACCGTAATAAATGTCCACGCAAATATTGTTTTATGTCATGTATTTTTCACGGTGCAATTTTATGAATGACAGCATATGAAGGTTAAAATTTTATGGACACAACAGAAGAAGGGTGGAGAAGGAGGGAGTAAAAAGGTGGTTTTAAACCAGGTGAAGGGAGACTAGAGGGAGGAGGTCAAGTGTTTAGTTTCCGCTCACCTATGGTAGTTGAGGTTAAAGCCATTTGTTAATATTGTAATGAAATGTTATATAGTAGCGAAACATACGAAATGTTCACTGTGCATTTATCTGATGTCGAACTATTACTCTCTATAAATACCAAACGTCATATCGCAGTATATTGTCCTTAACGGGAACAGTGTTCACAAAGTTTCCTTCCCCCATCCCCACCTTTAGGTGAATGACGTCCCCCCTCGACATCACAGCTAGACCACCGGGTAAGCGGCAATGACAACAGCTATGGATAATGACATGTCATTCGTGATGTTACAGTATATCCTCTGTCACTGATACTCAAGCAATTTAGTGATGAGGGAAGTGGCAGCTCCGTATGTTGCTGGTTCCATGCACAACTGTCGTGGCATCCAGCAGTCTAATACACCAGCATATTGAAAGCATGTGGCACATAAATCATAAAGTATGGAACATGCGACCATACAAGATTATGTAGTTGCTTCCTTTGTAGGATAAATAACCATTTCTTTGCATGACATGTAAAGAAAGTGCTGAACAGACAAAACGGTAAAACAAATTGTATAAACATTACATTTATTTATTTGTAAATAATAATATATAGAACACATTTATTTATTTGTAAATAATAATATATAGAACACAAGTGTTCATAAATAACTCATTTGTTGTGGTGACTACATGACTCAATATGCTATGCCATATGTATATTAATTGAGATAAATATAGGCTATAGGCAAAAGGAAATACCTGTAATACTGACTTCAAATATAAATGTGTCCTGTCAATACTAATAATGATAACATTATTAAAACATGTAAAGTAATCAAAAATAAATTAAAACGGATTATACGATGAACAATAAGGTCATGTTTATTGTAAATAACACAAAAGCACCATGATAATCGACGTAAAAATAACAATAAATGGTATACATGGCTTACCATGAACTGCGCCAATGGTTTAGTCACATGCACCCGACAAAACCAACACTGTGAATTACATTATTTTCCTCATTATCTTTCCCTGAACATCCATTTAATGATATTACACAAGGACCGAGCGATTAATATTTTCCCCATCCCCCATTTGCCTCAATTATTGTATTCAGTCGTCTGAACTGAATCAACAAGACGTTGACAATAGTTTGGCAGACGTCTTAAATTTTCCCATTCGGCAGTGGCATGATTTACTATAGCTGCCTGATGTCGTTCGTCTTGTATATCCCATGTTCTCTGCATCATTGCCCACACGTTCAATACGTTGACGTCACACCCTTTGGTTGGCAATACTATAACCTGAATATCTGGGTGTTGTGCAAACCAATTCCTTACCAAGGCGCTCGTGTGGATGCTGCTTTTATCATGAAAAAATCGAATTGGGTTAGGAGCATGAATGGCTGTAGCACGAATGGACGGGATAATGGTTCCAAGTATCTGTATATATTTCTCTGAATTAAGATGACCGTCTATTCGTGTCAAGTCTCCTAGTCCCCCGGACCACATCCAACCATGGAAGCTCACGCTACGTCCGCCTTCGCTCAACTGCTGTATGTTCTCTTCGGCAAACCTGGTGTTCACAGGTCGCCAACAAAGTCGAGCCCTTGCAGCAGTTGTCATGAACGATTTTTCGTCTGTCCAGATCACGGAGTTCCAAAAATTGGCATCATACTCATCACGGATATAGTGTCTAGCAAATTCCAGTCGTGATACCTTATTTTCCGGCGTTAGTCTTTCCTTCTTGGGTGGGATATAACACTTATACCTAATCTCATTAAGATGTCGTCTCGTTGTTTCGGGATTACAGGGTAAATTAAGCTCCTGAGTTATGTCAACAGTTGATGTGAGTGGCCTGTCCATCACAGCTTGGACGATTCGCTGATCATCCTCAGGTGTTAGCAATCGTGGTCGACCACTTCGTGGACGGGTAGCGACAGTTCCTTCCCCATCTGATCGCCGTATCCACTTGGTAACAGTTTTAACGTTGAAACCTGTAGTCCGTGAGATGGCTGCCATTGTCATACCAGCGTCCCTCATGCCAATGAAGGCTCCACGTTGGCTAATAACCTCGGGACGGTCTGCACGGCCCTTAGGCCTATGCACTCTCTGTTGGATCCGACGTCGACGAACTGGGTTCATCTTCAACATATATAGATAATATACTACTGTATTACCACATGTGTAACATGGGCCTTCACATTGACTGGCATGTCAATTGATGTTATATTCTGATATGGTGACATTGCAACTCGGCCTGGTATTGAATAATGAGCCAGTGTTCACATTTCTATATTTGCCAGTCTAAGTAATTACTTATTTGATTAGATGGAGGATATTACGCGTGTGATGTTTAAACCTATTACCAATACTTCACTTCCGACGACTCTTGTGTGTTTGAAGGCCATCATTAAGTGGAGGACAGTAGTGGGGACAAGAGTAATGACAGTTATGTGCTCAGAGCTTGGCCGTGTTATGAATATGCATGTATGAAACATTGGAAATAGGATTTATAAAGGGTATACATAATATCTGATTCATAATTATCCACTGCATTACTTTGTTACGGAGAATAATGACAAATGTGTAGTTTGGCCACGACAGTTTTGGAGACAGTCATCACACAAAACCTACAATCTGCATATGGTGTGAGAGTTGCGTTGCAAATAATATTATTTTACACTTGGTTAGGTTACCACAGATTAGGATATGTTGCCTGCAATACGTGGGTTTTCTGTGACGACTGGACTCTGTCTCCTGTGGTGCTGACCGTGGAGTGCTCTGGTGGGAATCCCACAACTTTTTTAATTGAGAAGGGTAGGTGTTTACCTTACGTTACTTTCTGTTCACGAGTATTAACAATATGTCATTTGCTACAAAAATGTTATACCATACAGAAACTACGGTTCACATTTCCATGAGTGGGTTTAGGCTTATAATAGGTTAGACATGATTGAAAATACAGTTTATTACACAATCATGGGACCGAATATTAAATCTATAAATGAATTACGCCAAAAATATTAATGTGCTTAGTCTGAGGATCATGGCAACATAATATTAATTACGGTTAACACAAAATTTACCCAAATATCAGGTCCTATGTAAGCTACATACTTGCAAGAATATTTATTCTTTAGTAAGTAAAAGACGGTATTAGCTCATGCAGTAGGCAGCTATTTTATCACATCAACGTCACAGTTCTACCGTATGTATGGGTGTGCGCATTGTCACGTCGTTATACAGACTCGCCGTCCAGAAAGGGGTGGGGATGGCACAGGCCCACACACACACTGACCCCCACGAACTTTTATGAGTGACTGTACCTTTCCTTATTAAAGACCCTTTGTCTCGACTCCTGTCTCGGTTGGGTTGGGCAGGAGTCGAGATAAGGGTGAAGTTAGGCTTTATAGTGACCCTTTTTTATTTTTTATTTATTTATTATTATTATTATCATTTTTTTTTAGTTTATACGGATAAAGTTTTGTATGTTTTCTCTCTTTCCGAAGTTTTCTCTAAGTCTCTTTGGTGATTTTTATTTTATCTTCGCTCTTCTTTTGTTATATTTTGTGTTTTACTTTATTTTGACCATTCCTTTTTTTTTTTTCTTGTGGTAGTGCTTTCCGAGAGAAGAAGGATATATATCCATCAAATTAAATTCCTAAATGATGTTATACACTCGAAAAACAAAACATCCGACGAAAGAAAAGAAGAAACTCA
>BOPN01003253.1:141639-146639 GCA_017312705.2 Penaeus japonicus | reverse complement strand
TTATCTAACAGATGGATAACAAGTATGGAGAGAGAAGGAGATAGAGACCAATAGATAGGTGATAGATAGAGATAGATAGATAGATAGATAGATAGATAGATCGAAAGAGAGAGAGGAAGAGAGAGAGAGAGAGAGAGAGAGAGAGAGAGAGAGAGAGAGAGAGAGAGAGAGAGAGAGAGAGAGAGAGAGAGAGAGAGAGAGAGAGAGAGAGAGAGAGAGAGAGAGAGAGAGAGAGAGAGAGAGAGAGAGAGAGAGAGAGAGAGAGAGAGAGAGAGAGAGAGAGAGAGAGATGGAGAAAGAGATCGATAGATAGATAGATAGAGAGAGAGAAATAGAGAGAGAAAGAGAGAGAGATTGATAGATAGATGAACAGACAGACAGATAGATAAAACTCACCGTATCCAGAAAGTCGACAAACTTGGAAAAGTAATACCAGTAGCTAGCGTGCATCATCTGTAGAATGAAAAAAAAAAAAAAAAAAAAAAAAAATGCTTATTAACAAAATATATATCTAGATCTATATATATAAAGTATATAATACAACAGAACCCTTTTCTAACAAGGTCAGTGACTCATCTACAATAATTATCTATTTCATTCAAATTAAATAACCGATATTTCGTCTTTAACTAAACCACAAAAGGACAGAAATACAGGACAAATAACTCGTATATGCATTATGCTTATCATGGAAATATTTATAGCATGAAAATGATCATGGTATATGAATTAGGCTTATCCTAAAGATATTTATTGTGTGTAAATTACCCTTATCATCAAATTAATCATAGTATATAATCAATCTTATCATATTTTTATAGTATATATGACACCATCATCAAAAAATATTTATAGCATATTCATTGCCCTTATCATGAAAATATTTATAGTATATACATTATCCTTATCATGAAAGTATTTATAGTACATACATTGTTTTTAGCATGAAAATATATATAACATATACATTATTCTTATAAGAATATTTACTTCTTAAATACATTATCCCATCATATATCTTTTTATAATCTTTGTATTGCCTTTATCATAAAAATATTTACAACATATACATTACCCTTATCATGAAAATATTTATAGCATATACATTATCCCCTTCATAAAAAAAAAAATATATATTTATAGTATATGTATTACCCTTAAAAAACATTTACAGCATATACATTACCCTTATCATAAAAATATTCATATCATAGTTATCACCCCCATTACCAACATGCTCAACACCCCTACAGCAAAAGCCCCCCTCCCCCTTGCTCAACTCCCTCAACAATAAACAAACAAACAACACAAAGATCCTTCATAACTGCCATAGGATCGTCAGAGAAATCACATTCCTGGCATCTGAAGGAATAGGAGCCGAACCACCCTATTTTTGTTTTCCTTTTATTATTTCTTATTCTATTTTCATTTTGCCATTTCTTATTTTATTTTCATTCATTTTATTATTTCTGACTTTATTTTCATTTTATTTATTTTTTTTTTTTTTTCTTTGTATGGGGATGGTAAGAGTAATTGTGTTATTGATAATGATAGTAATGATAATGGTAATGAAAATGATATGGGTGATGTTGGTTATAATGTTGATAAAAGTAATTAGAACAATAACAGCAATAACAATAATGATAATTATTATCATGATCATTATCCTCCTCATGATGATGATGATGGTGATATGAATAATGATGATGATAAGAATTAGATTCCGAATAACAATAATAATTGTTATCACAATCATCCTCATAATTATCATCATCAATATCACAACCATCACAAGTCAATGAAATCGAGAAAAACAAAGAAAACAAAATAAACAACAAAAAGATATACAAATAAACAGACTAAAAGAGTTAAACCAAGACCTATCTTCATTTTAAAAAATCAAATTTTATTTCTTCATCCAAAAAAAAAAAAAAAATAAAAAATAAAAATCGTCAAAAAAGAAATAAAGAAAAAAAAATCGTAAAAAAAACTAACAATCAAACAACCAAAAAAAAGCAAAAAAACAACAACAACCAAAACCTCACCTCATAAACAAGCCAAGCCGAATAAACCACCTGGAACGCATTATAAGCCACCATCAGGGACCTCAAGCCTTCAAACGGCTTCCTCTTCGCCATGAGTCTCGGGCCGATCCAGGTGACTCCGAGAACGTAGGTGAGTGACAGGGCGACGGTGGGTAAAGGGGACTGGGTGAGTAACCATGAGTCTTGCCTCGGGTCTTTGGGTTGGTTGCTAGCGACCAAAAAGTGGCCGTAGAAGAAGTTCGCGAGGGTGACAGCTACGCCGAACTTGGTGGTGCGGCGGAGGGTGGTGAGTTTCCCTGTGGGCGTGGGGGGGAGGAGAGGGTTGAGGTGGGGGGTTGATGTTGAGGTGGGGGGGTTAAGGTGGGAGGAGGAGGGGGTTGGGGTGGATGGCGATTCTAGTGTCTAATGTGTCTAATGTATACACAGACACTCACACACACAAAATCTCACACAAACACACACACAAACAAACACAACCCCCTCCCCACACACACAAACAAACACAAACACACAAACACACACACACTCCCCCCTACACACACTCCCCTCCCTCCCTCCTCCACACACACAAACACTCACACAACCCCCCCCACACACACAAACAAACACCCCCCCCATACCCCCTCCCCCCCACAAACACACACACACCCACACACACACACCCCCTCCCCCCACACCCACAAACACACACACTCCCCCCACACACACCCCTCTCCCCCCTTCTCCCCCGCACACACACACAAACACCCCCCAAACACCCTTGATTCTGCTCTCTCACGACACTGTTAATATACCACTCACTTCATCCTTCAAGCAAGCTCTGTCGACCTTCTTAAGTTGCGCAGGAATTTCGCTTCAGGAAGTGATGCTGTTTCCTGTTTTATATCTGTTTTATATTCTTAGTCTTTTTTTATTTTTATTCTCATTCTTATTCTTAGTTTTTATTTGTTTATTTGTTATTTATTTGTTTGTTCGTTGTCTATGTATTCATTATTTATTTATCTATTTATTTACTTATTCATTGATTTATTCATTCATTTATCTTGTTTTATTTCATTTTTATTTTTATTTTATTTTTACAATTTACTTATTTATTCATTATTTATTCATCTATTTATTTATCAAATTCATTTTATCTTATATTTCAATTTATTTTCATAATTATTATATTTTTCATTTTATTTTCATAATTATTTCTATTTTCATCTTTGTTTTATATTAACTCGTAAATGACATACTTATCTTATCTACTCATTTACTTATTTACATATTATCATATATTTACTTATCTCTTATCTTTTGGCATTTGGCATTTATCCAAAAGTTTTTAAGAACAAAGTTTATATTAGATAAACAATTCACGTAAAACAGGATATGAAAAAAGAAAAAAGGAAAATATTTACAGAAAAAAATATTCATGTATGATTGAAATACGATAAACTAGGATGAAATCTAAAAAAAAAAAAAAAAAAAAACGTAAATAAGATAAAAATCGAAAACTCATATCTATCTAAACACATTAACACACAAATAAACATGAATAAACACACACACACAAACACACACACAGACACATATACACAAACACACACATATAATTGTTTATACATACATACACACACACACGCACACACACACACACACACACACACACACATATATATATATATATATATATATATATATATATATATATATATATATATATGTGTGTGTGTGTGTGTGTATATATATATATATATATATATATATATATATATATATATATATATATATATATATATATATATATATATATATATATATATATATATATATATATTAAACACCAAAAAAACAAAAAACAAATATGTATGTACAATGTAAGATCTTTAAAAAATCTAGAATTTTTATTTAGAATCTTAAAATCTAGAATCATAAGATTTAGACTTACAATCTAGAATAATATGATCTAAAATCTTAGAATCTAGAATTAGGATTCAGAATCTTAAAATCTATAATTATAATCCAGAATCTCAGAATCTAAAATCATAGTCTGGAATCTTAAAATCTTGAACTATAATCTAAAATTATAATCCAAAATCTCAGAACCTAAAATTATAGTCTGGAATCTTAAAATCTTGAACTATGATCTAAAATTATAATCTAGAATCTCAGAATCTAAAATCATAGCCTGGAATTTTTAAATCTTGAACTATAATCAAGAATTATAATCTAAAATGACAAAATTTCAGGAGAAAAAAAAAAAAAAACGAAGAAAAAACTCTACGGTACCTTCCTCCTCATTTCGGAATTTCTCCTTGTGTTCCGTTGCTTGTGTCTCGGGAGTCAGTTTTCCGTTTGCGGTGTTCTGACAGGGAGCCATGGCGAAGCACTTACTCAGCCCGCAGAACCGAACGAACTGAAAGATAATATGAAAGAAAATTGAAGTGATTTTTCATTTTTCCCCGAACGAAGGACTTTTGGGGTGGTGGTGGTGGTGGTAGGGGGAGGGGGAGGGGGAGGGGGGAAGAAGAAGAAAAAAAAGGAAAACAGAGAGAGAAGAAAAAAACAACTAAAAATCGAGTCATTTCTTCATCTCTATGGGTTACTATGTTCAGGTGTATATATATATATTTTTTTTTCGCGTTTATTTTTCGTAATCATCGTGTTTTAAAAATGAAAAGTGAAGTTTTTAGAAAAAAAAGAGAGAAAAAAAAAATGTTACCACACTTGATTTTTCTGCCGATCATTTTAGGGTATGTAAGGTTTCACAACGAAAGCTTTTGGGAATCTTAAAGGCCAAAGTGATTTAGCATCTGACGTAATATCAAGTCATGCTTTTAAGCGGATTACAAAGGTACATGAACAGAGACCTTGTAAATAACAAGTGAACTTCTCTGAAGAACAGTAAGGAATGGATTTAGTCTCCTCCGTTTGGGAAAAAAAATAAAGGACGTCAATATACTTTGTCTA
>BOPN01003253.1:134139-136639 GCA_017312705.2 Penaeus japonicus | reverse complement strand
AGAAACACACACCACACCCAAACAAGAATTTAAAAAAAATCTCCAAGCGAGCGCCTTTCCAAGCGAGCGCCTTTCCACTAGACAAACAGTGACTCACCCAGACACACTTCGAGCAGAGTCACTCTCACCGCAGTTCACAAAGGGAATGCCAGGGATGTGGACCCGTCAGCACACGATGGCATACTGACCTGTCTAGGACTATCGGCCACCGTCGTTAGCTGGTCATCCGACAAGCAGAGGAGGAGGAGGAGGAGGAGGAATAGGATGTGGAGGAGAGGGAGAGGGGAGGGTGGAGGGGTAGGAGGAGGGGAGAGTAGGAGAGGGAGGGGGAACTGGAGGGATAGGAGGAGGAAGGAGGGGGGAGAGGGAGGGGGAACAGGAGGGGGATAGGGGGTAGGGGGGAGGAGGAGGTGGAGGGGGAGAGGGAGAGGGAGGAGGGAGACAGGAGGGGGAGCAGGAAGGAGGGGGGAGAGGGGGAGAGGGAGGAGGATAGGAGGAGGGGCAGAAAGGGGAGGGGGGAATAGATGGAGGGGCAGGTTGGGGGATGGGAGAGAGAGAGAGATAGTAGGGGGACATAAGGAGGGGAAGAGGGGGAGGGGGAAACGGACGGGGCGTGTCGAAGGAGGGGGGGAGAGGGGGGGCAAGGATAGATAGCTCCTCCCACTCTTGTATGGAAAATTAAAGCATCAGTAGTTTACATGTTTTTTGTTTCTTTTTTTGTTTTGTTTTGTTTTTGTCCCTGATTTTTTTATTGAGTTTCTGCGTAAACATGTAGTTTTTTCATCTTACATTTATTCCACACCTTTCCTTGACATTGTCTTGAGATGCATGGCACTTGTATGCAATGGATCTAAAAGACACTATATTGCAATTTATAACAGAGATTATGCGATGTTTATACATTGCTATTTCGAAGAGAAACTCCAAAGACAATATAGTTATAGTCGTAATTATGATGGCTATAATAGCGACAATAATGACAATAAAATAAAAAATGAAAATGATTAAGATGATACAAACATGATTATAAAAATGCAATCAAACGAATAACAATAATTAGGAAAGATATATGGATTTATATACATATACATATATATATATATATATATATATATATATATATATATATATATATATATATATATATATATATATATATATATATATATATATATATATATATATTTGTGTGTGTGTGTGTGTGTTTATATATATATATATATATATATATATATATATATATATATATATATATATATATGTATGTATATATATATGTGTATGTGGGTATAATATATAATAACATATATATATATATATATATATATATATATATATATATATATATATATACACACACACACACACACACTTACACTGACTATTTATGATAAATATATAATTGCCAACGATATGGTGATACTCAAATCAATAACGATGATACGAAGGATAAAAGTGATGCTGATGTGATGATGTGTTGATGATGATGGGATGATGGTGAAGTGATGTGATGATGATGTGATTATGATGATGGTGATGATGTAATGATGATGATGTGATGATTAGGATGATGTGATGATAATTACAATAATGATGATAATGTAATGATGATGCGATGATGATGATGATGAAAACACTATAACGAATAGTAATACTAACACTAACGTCAGTAATAATAGTCGTAGAAGTAGTAGTAAAAATAATACAAATAAAGATAATAATGATACCAATATTTATTACAATGAAAAACGATGGTCATTGTAATACTTCTGTTTATGATAAACTGTAATGATAATGCTCCTGATAATGATAATATAACAATTGACAACAAATATTGATATGATATTGTATTATTATGATATCATATCATAACAATTGATTGTGATAATGACAATTATAATGATGATAATAATCATGATGATAATGATCAATAATAATAATATTTCTACTAATGTTGTGATAGTAGTAATAAGGATAACAGTGATGATGATAATTATCATAACAATACAGATGATAACGATGATGATGATGGTAATAATGATAATATCGATGATAATGATGATGATAATGATGATATTAATATTAAGAAGATGATTATAACAATAATGATAGCAATCATGATAATAATTATGATAATCTTATTTTACTATCATATTTTTCATCATTATATTTATTTGTATATATTGCTTCATTGCATTATATCATTGCATTATTTCATAGCCCTGATTGGTATAATCAAAACAATGACGATGATAATAATGATAATAATAATAATGATACTACTACTACTATCACTAAGAATGAGGATATGATGATGATTAAAAGGAAAAAATGATAATCACAATAAGGATAATGATAAGTGTTATCATTTCTATCATCACCATAATCATGATGATCATTATCATTATCATTATCCTCTCCATCACTACTATTGCCATCTTAATCATTATCATTATCGTTATGGTGATCCTCGTCATTATCTTACCATTAAGATTATCAA
>BOPN01003253.1:121639-126639 GCA_017312705.2 Penaeus japonicus | reverse complement strand
TCAAGTTTTTCTCCTTAAAACAAGCTATATAGGTGCTTCACGTGGCGTCCCATAATGACTGCACTTTGTTTTTGTCAAGACACTTTAAAGTTGTTCGGTTGTAGACACGCATGCCAACTTTCTGGGCTTTGATCCAGAACAACTTTTTTATCACGTCACATTTACCTTTTCTTTCGCTCAACCTTCCGTGAAACGATTGCAATTTGAATGATCCAAATGTGTAAATATAAAAGCGTACAGAGAGGTGAAGATTCAAAAGTATCTTTGTGAATCGGTTTGAAATTTGAATCCTAAAGTAACCGAAACTATTGATTAGCTATTTGACTTTTGACTTTTGACTTTTGACTTTTTTTCTTTTTTTTTTTACACGAAAACGACCAGTAATTGGACAACCGTTAACCAGGTATTCAGGTATTTTCTCAAACTTGGTACTTCAACACCTTGGGGCACCACAAGCTATAGCAAGAGATACCCACAAATTTAAAGAAACTCTACGGACAAAGGGACAAATATTTAATGCATCTTAAAAACCTTACGGCATCTCAATAAAATACTTATATAGATTTATTACCTGTTTGTTTTACTTGTCTTTGTTGTGAATGTCCACCATACCTCTTCTGATGTTTATTTGTATTTGAAATTCATATTACTCCTTTTCTTATGTTTTGTGTTAGTTATTTAGACTTATAATCTGTGTTGTTTTGAAGAGCAATAATTCGTGAAATAGGCATAGTTGCGCTTCTATAAAGACTACGTGAATATAAAGTGCCATTACAGGGAAAATGGGAGCTAGCAAGTTGACCTATTTGACCTCTCCCGTGCTATTAAGTAAAAAAAATAATAATAATAGATGAAAATAAATAAATCAAATCAAATAAAAATGAAAGAAAGAAGAAGAAAAAGAGGAAGATGATGGAGAAGAAGGAGAAGGAGGAGAAGAAGGAGAAGAAAGAGATAAATAAAAAAATAAAAATAAAAATAAAAAGGAAAAAAAGAACATCACAAGAATCCGACACCAATAAATGCATTTGAAAAAAAAAAAAAAAAAAAAAAAAACACCCAAAGGACGGCTACTCCAACGCTACGACTCGAAGTGGCCCAGCAACCTATTAACCATACGCATGTTGCTTCGTCCTCTCTCCTCTCTCCTCTTCCTGGTTCACCGCAATTTGAGGCTATGGGGGTGGGGTGGGGGGGGGGGGGGGGGGGGGGGGGGGCTCAGGAATAAAGCACAAAACGAGGAAATTTCACCTTCCAAGGCAGGCATGTCACTCCTTCTACAAGCGTTTCAGGGTAATCGATGGACGCTGCATCTCAGCACACGTCGATGGATAGGAATGTTGCACGCTTGATGACTTTTGGTTTGAGATGACTTAGGTTCCCATGACTTTAGGTTTGAGATGACTTTAGGTTTGAGATGACTTTAGGGTTGAAATGACTTTAGGTTTGAGATGACTTTAGGTTTGAAATGACTTTAGGTTTGAGATGACTTTAGGTTTGAGATGACTTTAGGTTTGAAATGACTTTAGGGTTGAGATGACTTTAGGTTTGAGATGACTTTAGGTTTGAGATGACTTTAGGTTTGAGATGACTTTAGGTTTGAGATGACTTTAGGGTTGAGATGACTTTAGGTTTGAGATGACTTTAGGTTTGAGATGACTTTAGGTTTGAGATGACTTTAGGGTTGAGATGACTTTAGGTTTGAGATGACTTTAGGTTTGAGATGACTTTAGGGTTGAGATGACTTTAGGTTTGAGATGACTTTAGGTTTGAGATGACTTTAGGTTTGAGATGACTTTAGGTTTGAGATGACTTTAGGTTTGAGATGACTTAGGTTCCCATGACTTTAGGTTTGAGATGACTTTAGGTTTCCATGACTTTAGGTTTGAGATGACTTAGGTTCTCATGACTTTAGGTTCTCATGACTTTAGGTTTGAGATGACTTTAGGTTTGAGATGACTTTAGGTTTGAGATGACTTAGGTTCCCATGACTTTAGGTTTGAGATGACTTTAGGTTTGAGATGACTTTAGGTTTGAGATGACTTTAGGTTTGAGATGACTTAGGTTCCCATGACTTTAGGTTTGAGATGACTTTAGGTTTGAGATGACTTAGGTTCCCATGACTTTAGGTTTGAGATGACTTTAGGTTTGAGATGACTTTAGGTTTGAGATGACTTTAGGTTTGAGATGACTTAGGTTCCCATGACTTTAGGTTTGAGATGACTTTAGGTTTGAGATGACTTTAGGTTTGAGATGACTTTAGGTTTGAGATGACTTAGGTTCCCATGACTTTAGGTTTGAGATGACTTTAGGTTTGAGATGACTTTAGGTTTGAGATGACTTTAGGTTTGAGATGACTTTAGGTTTGAGATGACTTTAGGTTTGAGATGACTTTAGGTTTGAGATGAACTTTGGTTTGTTTAGAATGCGGGAAGAGTCTGAGGTTAATATTCTCTCGGTCTTTTATTTGGTTAGTTATTGCGTGAGAGGGTGAGGGTGAGGGGGAAGAGGTGGGGGTGAGAAGGAGGGGGAGAGAAGGAGGGGAAGAGGTGGGGAGAAAGGGAGAGGGGGGAGAGAGAGAGGGAGAGAGGGAGAGAGAGGGAGGGAGGGAGAGAGAGAGAGAGAGAGAGAGAGAGAGAGAGAGAGAGAGAGAGAGAGAGAGAGAGAGAGAGAGAGAGAGAGAGAGAGAGAGAGAGACAGACAGACAGACAGACAGATAGAGAGAGAAAGAGAGAGAAATAAAAAGAAAAAGACAGAGGCAGACAGAGAGAGAAAGGGAAAGAGAAAGAGAAAGACAGGCAGATAGAGATAGATAGATAGATAGAGAGAGAAAAAGGGAAAGAGATAGACAGGCAGATAGAGAAAGAGAGAGAGAGAGAGAAAGAAAGAGAGAGAGAGAGAGAGAAGAAAGAATCAAGTAGAGTAATAGAAGATAGCCGAACTCACTCAGATATCAATACTATAGACTCACTGTGAGGTATCGGATATCAGTACAAGATTACAAAAAGAATATAAGAGCAAAAGGTAGTTTTCTACTAAAGCTCTTCCTTATTGACGCTAAACCACGCCGTACAGCAACGTCGTAAACCTACAATTAATGTCATATTCACGACAATGCTAAAAAAGAAGAAGGGGCATTTCTACCTAAAACCTTGTTTATGGAAGCCAGGTCCCGGAAATAAGAACGATAGAACCTTTAGTCTCTCTCTCTCTCTCTTCTCCTCGATTTTGTCTTCGGAGCGTCGAAGGCGATCTCAACGCAGATGAAGCAGCAAGCAACAAAAGGGGCCATGTGCCCAAATTGCAGCCAAGGTGAACGCGTGTTGGACTCGGAATCACTGCCACGTGACGCCAGCTGGGTCGGAGCGTATCCAGATTTCGGCGTTGCTGGACTATTCTCTAGAACGTATCCGCATTTCCTTCTTCAGGGCCAGACGATCATATCATGCAGACGTGAGTGAATAGGAAACTCTAGGGTGTAAGTAGTTATCCTTAATGACATGTTTATGCGAAGAAAGGATGCAAATAAAGCGAAGAAGACAATATAATCATCTATTAAAATGCTCTTCAACATGACCATCTTACGCGGCGGCCTTCGCCCCGAGATGTCAGGTCAACAGAAAAACATAAACCTGATTTTTTTCTTCGTCTTGGATTTTGGGGGAGTAATTGTGAAGCTCATTATGTTGCTCGATGGCATACTGCTCTTTCTTGTGTGCTTCTGGTGCCTTTTGGCCCTGTCAGTTGTGCTTCAAGGATCTTTCTAAGGTACCTCAAATTGCTCCTGTGCAAACGACTCGTACAAGCCATGTTCCACATAAGCTTCAATACTCTGGAACTCTTTCTTTTTTTTGGAATGTTTTTTTGTTTATTTATTTATTTTTGTTGCTGTTGTTGTTGTTTTGGTTGCTAGACGTATCTGTACATCGGAGACTTGCCACGAAATTCGTTCTCGCTTTTCTTCTCTTTTTTTTACGGATTTAGCGACATGGTATCCGAATTAATAGATATTTTATTCTACCAGCGCGAACGATTAATGAATAAATACGTTCGGTGAGAAAAAAATATAAATTCTCACTATCGTAATTAACGATATTGGTCGAGAGACGAATAGGATATAGACAAAAAAAAAAAAAAAAAAACTCTTCTTTGCGAAGACAGAGAATGCATGTGTGATATTTACAATGGGAGTCAAAACCAGACAAAAAGATGAAAAAAAGAAAAATAAAGTAAAAACTCTTTTCTATCGGGAAAATAGGAGGAAGTGGAATTGGGGAAAAAAGCTGTCTGTCTCGTTACAACAACGATCATTTAAGGCTAAACCAGGTAGCTAGGCTAGTTTTGCTTCTTGCATATGTGACCCGAGAGGGGAGGAGGGGCTAAACACATGGTGGGCGGGGCTACGGGCGTTACTAAGATACCTCGTAAGGGCAGAGAGATACCTAATTTTGAGCTCGGAAGTTGCGAGTGCGTGTCGGTAAGTACAGAGCATTGTGGTTGTTGCGTGTGTCTGTTTCATTGATAAGATATTAGTGGGTGATTTCTAAGGGGCGATGGGAGATATAAGGGTTGGTGAAATACGAGTGGAATGCTTTCATAAACGCAGACGTAAACAAACATTATAACACAAACATGATCACAAGAATACGTACGATGTACATCCATATGATTTCATTTATATTTTGTAAACACTTCTCGGAATAGCTAATCCAAGTAATCATTTAGATTTTTGTTTACCAAGTCATCAAAAGTATCGAAAATGATTTGCACATAAGATGCAAGAATACATTTTACGAAACGCATTTTGAAGAATAAAGATTTCAAACAAACTGACTCAGACTACCTTAATTAAAAAAGTACGCACGGAAATTATTTTATATTTATTTATTATTATTATCATTATTATTATTATTATTATTATTATTACTATTATTATCATTATCATTATCATCATCATCATCATCATTATTATTATTATTATTATTATTATTATTATTATC
>BOPN01003253.1:91639-96639 GCA_017312705.2 Penaeus japonicus | reverse complement strand
TGTGTTGTTGTCTTTGTATATGTCAATGTGTATGTTTGTGGGTTTCCATGTTTGTGTGTGTGAATATATATATGTAATATACTACCTAAGAGTGAAACAGTTTCTGAGAACCATTTATAACGCAGGCAAATAGGTTTCCTTTATAAAATAATGAATCCATTGCGGTTTAACTTCGACATATTATGTAACCACTTTGATTAGCTTATGTTTGATTAAGAAAAAATCTTGCTTATTGTTTCACAGAATCTATAGTTAGTGAATGATTTTACATGTAGTCTTAGAGTAAAATGGTAAAAAGGTATAGAGTAAATACTGGATTAATCATAGTCAATACACGAATAGATACTTAATATTAGAAGCCTTAATAATATGTAGCTATGAGATAACATTCGTAATTAATTTTTATTTATTTTTTTTATCTTTTTTCGGCATTGAATATCTAACCGGTTCCTTAACTGCCTGTCTCAGATAATTCCATTCTTGAAAGAGTCAATTGTAAGACCTGATTCTTACGACTTAAGGTTGTTATATGTGATATTTTGAGAATAGGGAAATGTCTTGCTGGAAGTTAAGACAATTCTATCCTTTTTTTCTTACCCTTGTTGTCTGCTCGAAAACTGAGCGTATGTTCTGTCACACATCAAATGTCTCACGTTTATATGTATATATATAATTTCTTAAATCATGTTTGTACCCTTATATGTATATATATATATATATATATATATATATATATATATATATATATATATATATATATATGTATATATATATATATATATATATACATATATATATATATATATATATATATATATATATATATATATATATAATTTCTTAAATTAAATTTGTACCTTTTTTTCCACCGGAAGACCTGAAATCATATAAAATAATTAACGACATGAGTAAAATGCACTGACTTCTGCACTCATTTGGCTTCATTACCGACCGACCTACGTAACCGTTCATCGGAATTATTTTACCATAAATATCAGTCATTAAGGGCGGACGAAACGCCATATGTTTCAGCGTGTGACGTAGGCGTCCATGAACCTCATTAACCTCAATTTTCAGAATCCCGCTTTAGCAACCTATCACAGACGTCAATCTCATGTTATACACCGAATCCCTATCTCAATTGCAGAAGGCGATGTTGCAGTCGTTCCTAAAAGCCTACCTTCGGATGACGTCATTCTGCAATATGATATTGAAGCCCTGCAGTCCCCTGATGGGCGGTACGATCTTTTCCGCAAGATCTATGGCGGAGAGCAGGCTGGCAGACACCCCTACCAGCACCTCTATGGCAGACAGCCTCTTATGCAACCTGTCAACCCCCTGATGCAACTTGCTGTTCCAGATCACCCAGGTGGCACGCAAGGTCAGCGACTAGGTCAGCTTCTTGGGCATTTCTTGGAACAGCTTGGAATCTAACCTTATCCCGGGGTTTTGGCAGCTGTTGAGCTGTTGTTGTTGTTGTTGTTGTTATTTCCTTTCTTCAACCTCTTTCTTAGATCTAGCGCCTCGGGTTGTTTTATTTTTACTCACTGATTCACTGGCTGTGCCGTGTGAGTAAATGAAGCGGTCGATTAGACTGGTCGACCTCCTTCTCCTAATGACGCGCTGTTCCGAGATTGTTCAAACGCCCATAGTTCTTAAGATGTTTCATATATATTTTTTTCTTCTTCTTCTTCTAAGTTTCCGTTCTCACCCGCAGACGGTGGCGCCCTCGATGAAGCCAACGCAATGCCTTCCGACGACGCAGTCTTGAAGTACGAGGACGAGGCTATGAAGACGATCGACGGAAGGTACAGCCTCTTTAGGAAGATCTATGGCGGGGGCGCGGGCGGGGGCGCGGGCGTGGGCAAGACGGGCTGGTTCCTTAACGCGAAACTCTACGGAGAACAGCCTGCTCACTTCGGATTTCCGGGACAGCCTGTCGGTGTTCCCGCTCAGCCTGTTGGAGTTCTCGGTCAACCTGGGGGCGTTCCCGGTCAGCCTGGAGGCGTTCTCGGTCAGCTTGTTGGGGTTCCTGGTCAGCCTGGGGGCGTTCTCGCTCAGCCTGGGGGCGTTCTCGGTCAACCTGGGGCCGTTCCCGGTCAGCCTGGGGGCGTTCTCGGTCAGCCTGCTGCTATGCCGGTTAGGTACCCGGGACAAAACATAGGCCTGCAAGGTCAGCTTCCTGGTGTCCCTGCTCAGCCTGTTAAAGTCCCAGTCCAGGTGCCCCAAGCTCTTCCTCAACCGGCAGCCGTCCCAGGTCAACTCAATGGCGTACAAGGTCAGCCTGCTGGTGCTCCCGTGCAACCTCCGGGTCAGCCCGCAGGTGTCCAAGGACTTCTTCCGGGCCAGCCGGCCGGTCAGCCCATGCCAATGCCAGGAAACCAGGCCCTCGGCGCGCCGCCCCCCGGTCAGCCTCAGGGCCAGGCCGCTGGGGTGCCCGGGCTGCCCGCGGGCAACGCAGGGTGGGCGGGAGGCCAAGCCGCGCCCTTGAGACCGGCGGGCGAGAACGGCGGCTTGGGGGAGAACCCGTTCAACAAGTTCCCTGAAGGAGGAGCAGCTCAGCCTCAGCCTGCGGAGGGCGGCGAAGTTGAAGTGCCGCCAGAGGACATCGTGCCCTCGGCCAGGAACGTCACCATGCCCGAGACTCGCCTGGTCATCTTCAGCGCCGTGCCAAAGTGCGGCTCTGCCACCACGGCCAGGCTCTTCAAGACGTGAGTGCCATGTACATTATTTAGGGTTTTGTACACTTTTATCTCACACACATACAAACATACACACATACAAACACACACACACACATACACACACACACACACACACACACATACAAACACACAAACACACACAAACACACACATACGCATATGTACATTCACATTCTTAAGCAACAGCTTTATTTTAGATAATTTTTGAGTTTCATTACCAACTTCGAATACAAAACCTTTATAACCCTGACAATAGTATAATTCTCTCGTGCTAGGGGCTAGTCCATCTGTATAAATATAATCTTAATCATGGATAATCATATAATTATGGATTTCAGAGACCCAAATTTCACGTCATGGTTTCAACTAACGTGAAAAGAATGTCATTTTTTTTAGCAATTGTAACAATAGCTTCCATGCGATATTGTAACAATAGTTTTTATGCAAACGAAAATAATTTCAATCTCGCAATAGTTACACGATAACTGTTGATAACTATTCACCGTTGTATCAAAATAACCCATCTTCCTCTTCTTGCAAACTGAATACGGCAATCGCTGTAGTTACTAATAGTTATTGCTCTCACTAATAGTTATAAACTCACCTTTTAAAAATCATGAAATCACCTTTTTCTTCTCCCTAGTGATCACCCTTTCTTCTCCCTTTCATCTTTTCACTTTTAATTTCCTCTTTTCTCTCCATCTTTTCACTTTTTAACTTCCTCTTTTCTCTCCTGTAGCTTGAGTTTACAGAATCGCTTCACGGCAATGGTGCCTCAGATCCGCATCCAGCCCCGTCTAGCAGAGCAACAACGCGAGGTCCTTCTGAAGAACCTGATGACACACGCCCTGAAAGTACCCGTGGCTTACGTCAGACACATTTTCTACATGGATAACGTCAAGTACGAGGTTTTCTGTGTGTTTTTTTTTCCGGTGTGTTTGGGTCGTTACTTCTTATTTTTTGTGTGGGTTTTTGTCGTATCTTCTTTTTTTTTCTTCTTCTTCTTCTCTCCCATCCTATTCTCCTTCTTTCTCCCTTTCTCTCTCATCTTCCAAACACACACACTATATTTTGCTAATTTCTCCACTATCTCTCTCTCTCTAATCTGCAGTCGACAGCTGATATACACTATGCAATCCGTCTGTGTTGGTAATTAGTGATGACTACAAACTTATAGATAACAGATCAGTTGGTGAATAATAATTATTTGCAATATAACGATATTATTCAGATATATCGCATCATCTACCTCCGCTTCGACGAAAAGAATAGAATAATAAGAGGAATTTCTAATAAAACCCAGAATTATATCTCTACATTTGCCTCCCACGTATCCTCATTTCATCAACCTTCATTCTTCATCCTTCCCTTAGTCATCACTTTACATCCTTTCTTCGACCTTTAACCTCCGACCTTTTCCCACAAGCACCAACCTTCAACCTCTTTCCTCAACCTTAATTATTTCCTCCGTTATTAACCCTCATTCTTTCCTCAACCGACATCCTTTCCTCAACTATCACCCTTCACCTTTCCTCAACCACCATCATTTCCTCCCCACTCACCTTCCACTTTTCCTCAACCATCAATCACCCTTCACCTTTCCTCAACCCTCAACCATCACCCTTCACCTTTCCTTAACCCTCAACCAACATCATTTCCTCAACCATCAATTATCACCCTTCACCTTTCCTCAACCCTCAACCATCATCATTTCCTCACCCATCAACCATCACCTTTCTGCAACCATCAACTATCATCAACCTCTCAACCCTTCAACCATCACCCTTCACCTTTCCTCAACCCTCAACCAACATCCTTTTCTCACCCATCAACCATCACCCTTCACCTTTCCTCAACCCTCAACCATCAACCAACACCCTTCACCCTTCCTCAACCCTCAACCAACACCCTTCACCTTTCCTCACCCATCAACCACCCTTCACCTTTTCTCAACCATCAACCCTCATCATTCCCTCAACCCTCTATCATCAACATACTCTCAACCAACACCATTCACCTTTCCTCATCCCTCAATCCTTAACCATCAACCATCACCCTTCACCTTTCCTCAACCCTCAACCCTCAACCATCAACCATCACCCTTCACCTTTCCTCAACCCTCAACCATCAACCAATACCCTTCACTTTTCCTCAACCCTCAACCATCATCACTCTCTCAACCCTTCAACCCTCAACCTTCTTTCTTTCCTTCCCCCCGCAGACTCGGCTTCCCCCAAGTATCGTGGGTGGCCATAGTAAGGGACCCTGTGGAACGCCTTATCAGTCAGTTCTATT
>BOPN01003253.1:40000-45000 GCA_017312705.2 Penaeus japonicus | reverse complement strand
TTTTGTTCTGTTTCCAAGCCAACCTTTAAACCAAAAATTCTAGTAATATTTGACAATATATCGCGCCGTATAGGAAAAAAACAAACAAACAGTATAGATGAATGAAAAACAGAAAAGGAAAAGACTTATATATATTGTCTGAAAACCATCGAAATTCCGCGTACGTTCAGAATAGTGTTTCATTAGCGGGACTTCTGAAAGTTTCGTTCTTGTACTAACAAATAGTAGAGGAAGTGAACGATAAGCTATGGAAAAGGCCAATATCCTTGCAAAGCTGAACTAAATATTAGTTTCAGCAACGTTGTGCAATATTGCCACGATCAGGCTCAAAGAGAGGGAAAGAGATATTGAAAACAGTGTGCAAATCTTTAATTCACTTGTTTACGATTTCATACTTGGCTTACAGAGATGAGGGTACACATTTTCAGTTTTTTAGCCCATGTAACCATTCGATATGATAAATGATAAGAATCATGATGAATATCATATTGAAAAAAACGATAATAAAAAATATACATAGATATATGGTATGCTAACCATTCAATAATATTAATGATAACAATTATCATATTGAAAACAACGATAATAAAAAATATATATATATATGGTTCACAAATATTTTTTATTATCATTACTGCTACTACAACTGCTATTAAAATTGAAAATAATAGTAGTTACAATAATAGTAAAAATAATTACTACTTTAAGCAGTATTTTAACTGGTATTACCCTTCCTACTACACTTACTATTACTATTCTTACTACTGTAACTACTAACATCACTACAACAACTACTTCTACTAAAAAGGAAACTACAGTACCCATCACTACTACCACTACCACTACTATTAACAACACCACTAACACAACTACAACAACCATCACACATAGCAATAATAAGCAATATCTGCAAATCAATAAAAAAAAAACAAAAAAAAAAAACGAAATTATCCAAGTGACCTCGCCTCGATTTTCGAAAGACGAGAGTTCAGATCGCCAATATTCGCCCTGAAGTAAAAAAAAGGACTTTTGAATCTAATAACTGCGTGCGTATTTGCGAAATACTCATCTCGCGGGAACTTGTAGGATATCAAATATTTATAACTTTTTTTTTTTTTGCATTTGTCTTTTTTTTTTTTTTTTTTTCCTGTAAATAGGATTCAATTCCATCTGTGTGTCTATAGGTAAAATAGAAGAATCGTTTGATTAGTTGCTAATTTCGCGAAATGTTGGAAATTACGAATTATTAATGTTTTTAATTTGTACATTATTTTCATTCAATTCAAATCGGATTCACTTTCACCGGGAGATCTATAATCGTTACTATCACCGCGAAACCAAAACAAAATTAAATCAAAATAAAAAGAAAACCCTTTTCCAAAATACACATATCTCCTTTTTTACAACTATTTAGCAACGTGATCTTATTTTTTTGCAAACATCTAGAATTCACTCTCAATTTTATCTACAACCGTTGCTCTCACCGTGAAAAAAAACAAAATACAAACCAAAACAAAAGAGAAACGAGCCGCGCAAATACCGCCATCGCCTTGTTTCCTTCACTTCTATTTTTTGGAAATTCTTCTTGATTTACAGATCTCCTGGTTTTCCCGTCGGCCGGAAATATTGCGTACTGCAACGGTGAAAACTATTTCATCTATATATTTCTCCCCGCGATGTTTCCCTCCGCACTATAGCTTTTGGAAATCACAGACTAGGAGATTGCGCTCGTAAAACCCCAGATTTATGCCATGTCTTGAAGCAATCTTCACTATCTGCATTTGATTCGGATTATTTGAAAACACTTTCCTATGTCTTCGGGAGTGAGAACATCTATCTTTGGGATTCGGTGCGGACGGGACTCCCGGCCGTGGGAAGGCTCCTTCTCTCTCTCTCGCTCTCTCTTTTCTTTCTAGTTCTGTTTTTTTTCTTCTCTATTTCCTTCTCTCTCTCTCTCTCTCTCTCTCTCTCTCTCTCTCTATCTCCTTCCCTCTCTCTCTCCCTCCTTCCCCTTCTAACTTCCCCTCCCTCTCTCTCTCTCTTCTATCTCTCTCTCTCTCTCTCTCTCTCTCTCTCTCTCTCTCTCTCTCTCTCTCTCTCTCTCTCTCTCTCTCTCTCTCTCTCTCTCTCTTCTTTCTATCCCTTTGTTTTTTCTCTATTTCCTTCTCTTTCTCTCTCCCTCCCTCCCCTTCTAATTCCCCCTTCCTCTCTCTCTCTCTCTCTCTCTCTCTCTCTCTCTCTCTCTCTCTCTCTTTCTCTCTCTCTCTCTCTCTCTCTCTCTCTCTCTCTCTCTCTCTCTCTCTCTCTCTCTCTCTCTCTCTCTCTCTCTCTCTCTCTCTCTCTCTCTCTCTCCTCTTTCATTCTCTCTCATTCTCTCTCTCTCTCTCTCTCTCTCAATGTGGGAGATTATATATATATATATATATATATATATATAAAGAGAGAGAGAGAAAGAGAAAGAGAGAGAAAGAGAGAGAGAAAGAGAGAGAGAGAGAGATTGAGGAATAATGAGGATGATAATAATGTTAACAGTATTGTTAATGATAAGAATAATCATAGTGATATTGATAACAATGATAATAACATGACAACAATAATAATAGTGATAATGTTAATGTTAACGGTATTAATCGTAATAAGGAGAATGAGAAAGATGATGATAATAGGGATAATGATATTAATAATGATAGTAATAATGATGATAAAAAAGATTATGATAAGGATTATGATGATTATAATGGTAATAATGATAAGTATTATAACAATGTTAGTAATGATAATGCTAATGATAGTGGTAGCAATGATAGTGATGATAGTAATATTTATAATAAGAAAAATATTATAACGATGATAGTAATATTTATAATAAGAAAAATATGCTAAAGATGATAATAATATTTATAATTAGAAAAATATGATAATGATAATAGTAACAATACTGATGTAATGATAGCAAGGTTAACATAGTGATAATAATGATCATGGTCAAGAGATAATGATAACAATAATGATGGTGATTAGAATGATAATACTAATGACAGTAATAACAACAATGATAATGAAAATGATACTAAAGGTAAAGGTAGTAATAGTAATGGTAAAAGTTATATTATATCAATGGCAAAAATAGTGATAATAATAATGATATAGGCAAAATATGGAAATGATAACAACAATAACAAAGATAATGATAATGATGATAAATGTAAAAATGGTAACAACCAATGTTGATAATGATGATGATGATATGAATAGTTTCGATAATAATGACAATAATGATAATGATAATGAAAAATATATTGATAATGACAATGATAACGATACTTACAATAATACTAATAATGATAATGCTCGTGATAATAATAACCATACGAATATCAATACTGACACTAATACCAATATTAATACCAACAACAACCACAACAACAACAAACTTTATTAATATCATTACGAAACAAACTCATAGCATTATTAAAACCCCGAACTCATTCATAAAAGGGGACCTTCCTCATAAACGCGACGTTTGGCTCCAAATGAACGCCCCCAAGCCTGGCTTCTCATGAACGTATCTGCCGTGCCTCCTGCTACGCCCACGGGCCTTTATGACGGAGGGTAGTGGGCGTGACAGAGAGGTAAAGACTTTATTTTACGAGGGCGGAGCTCGTAAACTTCAAACATGAGGAACTGGAGGGGGAAAGTTGTGTCCCAGGCCTGAGGGGTATGGGGGGTGGGGGAGGTGGTTCGAGGGAAGGTATGGGAAGTGAGGCAGGGAGAGGGGTAGGGGGGTAGGTAGGGGGGGAGGAAAAGAAGAACAAGATTTCATGGGGATGGGGGTATGGGGGTGGGCGTATGGGGGTTGGCGTATGGGGAATATGGGGGCTATGGGGGGTATGGGGGTGGAGGGGGGTAAAGGGGATGGGGGAGGGTGGGTGGTGAGGGGGTGGGTTATAGGGAGGGGAGGGATGTATGAGTTGGTTGATTAACGAGCAAAAAAATCATATTGATAATAATAAAAGGAAATAAGTAAATGGAGGGTGAAGGAAAGGGACGGGTTGCGGGAGTGAGAAAGAGGAGGGAGTAAGGACTGAGGGTTAAAGGTGGAAAGAGAGAGAGAGAGAGAGAGAGAGAGAATAAAGAGAGAGTGAGAGATAGATGGATAGATAGATAGAGAGATAGATAGATAGATAGATAGATAGAGAGAGAGAGAAAGAGAGAGAAAGAGAGAGAGAGAGAGAGAGAGAGAGAGAGAGAGAGAGAGAGAGAGAGAGAGAGAATAAAGAGAGAGTGAGAGATAGATGGATAGATAGATAGAGAGATAGATAGATAGATAGATAGATAGAGAGAGAGAGAGAGAGAGAGAGAGAGAGAGAGAGAGAGAGAGAGAGAGAGAGAGAGAGAGAGAGAGAGATGGGTGGATAGATAGATAGATGGACAGAGAGAGAGAAAAAGAGAGAGAGAGAGAGAGAGAGAGAGAGAGAGAGAGAGAGAGAGAGAGAGAGAGAGAGAGAGAGAGAGAGAGAGAGAGAGAGAGAGAGAGAGAGAGAGAGAGAGAGAGAGAGAGAGAGAGAGAGGGAGAGAGACAGAGAGAGAGAGAGAGAGAGAGAGAGAGAGAGAGAGAGAGAGAGAGAGAGAGAGAGAGAGAGAGAGAGAGAGAGAGAGAGAGAGAGAGAGAGAGAGAGAGAGAGAGAGAGAGAGAGAGAGAGAGAGAGAGAGAGAGAGAGAGAGAGAGAGATGGAAAGAGTGAGAAAAAAAACCGGAGATAAAAAAAAAAAAAAAAAATAGTTAGGAGAAGCATAATTCTAACTTCAATGAACAATTTAATTAGTAACAGTAATATCAACAGTGGACGAGTCACTAACATGTACTTACTCTAATAAAAGTGATTATTTGCGATCAAGATTCTCCCCGCGTTATCAATATTTGTACATGATTAGCGCTCCATGGTTTTAAGAAGTACAATGTACATATAATGTCAATGATGTTGGTTCCTTGATGAATAA
>BOPN01003253.1:20000-22500 GCA_017312705.2 Penaeus japonicus | reverse complement strand
CTTAAATGAGGTGCTTTCTTTTCTGAAAAAGGTTAACCATGACCCAACATCACCTAAGGTGCTTCTTCCAATGACCACGATACAGAGACTGCCACTCTTTCAAATTCCGTAATCATTTGTGGAAAATATAAAACGTTCAAGAAGCAATGACTTAACACGCGTGGAGAAAATAGTCTCGTCTATTTTGGAGTCGGAAGGAAAACGGGGCTGTGTTTGGTAGAGTTGTGATCGACTTGATATCAACATTTTAACTGCTGGTTCGAAAACTCATGTGAAACGAAGCCTTTTAATATTTTAACATTTTAAACATTTTAACTGCTGGTTCGGAAATTCATGTGAAACGCAGCTTCAAGCTTTTGTTTTCATATGCTTTCGAGAAAGAGATTCTATGCCTTTCACTAGGAGACGGATCCCTAGCTTAATTACTAAGTATCTATTTGTTTACTTTTATAATTACATTCCAAACTTGGTATTTTTTTTCAAAGTTACAACAAATAGTCTTTGTAACTTAGTGACCCTATGGTTGAGTCTTAGACGCGTGAAGAAGTCGACAGGTCTTAAAAGGTTTCCGACCCATCACATAACAATAAATATGATTGTAAAAAAATTCGCATGTGAGATGCTCTAGACCTACTCAATTGCACATTGATTTGTGGAACCATTACTTGCATTCGGACCCATGGATCATAATGAGAGCAAGCACAATAGGACTTTTGTTTCGCAGTAGACCTCTTCTGAGTCCCCACGTTGGGAGGCGACACTCGTACGCATTTTCGGAAGAATTGCTATTCCGGAAGATGTGGGGTGGGGTGGGGGAGGGGGGGTAAGACTTGGGTCTTATTGTTGACTAGGCCCATACGGTTGATCACATGGCAAAATGCAATGGAGTAAATAGACGTGGGAAGAAAATCAGCTTTTGATTAGAATGATATAGAACACGTAAAAAACATTAAGGTTGTTGAAAATCCCACCCGATGCCACCATAGGTTAGGTTAGGTTAGGTTAGTTAAAGAAAAAATCCTCTCTTTAAGGTATTCATAGGACTTCTAAAAGGGGCTAAGGAGTATTCGATCTTCATCTGTTTCTGGTGTTTAGGCTTGCAGTTGAATTCTAACCTACATTTATTGCAAGCAACTCTAAAATATATACACAGTGATAGCGTATGGTGATTAGTAACCAAGCGAGAAGGAACTGTGACGATGTACTTATAAAAGTAACTACTTATTTTAACGCGAGCATTTTCAAGCTTGTACTCAGGTGCTGGAAATAAACACTTCTAAAAACAATCGTTTATTATTTCGTTAACGTTTGCATGATGTGTAAAAAAAAAATATCTATTGTTTTTATAATTCCTTCACATTAATACGAGTATTCTAAATTCTCAAACGATTCAACATTTATTCCTTTCAAAAAAAAAAAAAAAAAAAAAAAAAAAGTCTCTGTTACATTACGAAGGCTTTGCCCTCTCAACTTTTTCCAATAATATTCACACGACACATGTTTACGAGCGCTGTGGAATGGCGGGAAAAGTTCCACCGGCAATCTGCATTCGGCCGATTAGAGAGAAGGTGTGACTGACTCACAACAAACGGTGCACGATGCAACTTATGATTGAATCGATAATGAACGAAAATGAAATAACACACACACACATATATACCATGTTGGAAAAAAAATGACAGGACAACATATCATGCACATAATTTTGTGTGTTGGTTTTGTTAGTTTTCTTCTTTTTTACTGGCAGGATCTATAGTGTTAGAGGATCTATAGTGTGTTGCAGGATCTACAGTATTGCAGGATCTATAGTGTTGCAGGATCTATAGTGTGTTGCAGGATCTACAGTATTGCAGGATCTATAGTGTTGCAGGATCTATAGTGTTTTAGGATCTATAGTGTTGCAGGATCTATAGTGTGTGCGTATAAAACATACACACACACAAAGCACCAACAAACGACAGAACAAAATACCATACACACTATCCTGCGTTTTGTTTTTGACCTATAATGTTGCACTAGACATTACGCCCAGTGTGCTATGTGTTGCAAGCCATGATATTGTGATATGGTATGAAGCACCTACATCATGAGCAACAACTTGGCATCGGAAACACAATATCTTCAATGCCATGACAGTGAGTAGAACGTCTGCCTAGATTGAAATAATACATGCAACATTATACTGGTTCAGAGAATTGTATAATCTTATTCATTAAAAATATCTATATGAATTAAAGGAAATTATGATACAGGACTTAAGATCATGAATGAAGAGTAAAAAATATTTGTCTTTGAGACTATTAAAGACGTTAAGAAGGAATTCCGTTTTTATTTTATTTTATTTTTTTTAATAACTTGCCATTGATAATCTATGCTGCGTAATCCTTTAAAGTCTCTTGGATAATTAATTCCGACAGATTATGCCACATTTACGCCACATTTATGCCACATTTATGCCACAGTGACCACATTGGGTAGAATGAATGCTCTTTTCCTAAGG
>BOPN01003253.1:12500-15000 GCA_017312705.2 Penaeus japonicus | reverse complement strand
GATTTGCCAAACGAAATACATACAAGGCATATAAGATAAATAAGAAAATAAATATTCTTGTAGTAGAAAATATAGCTCTGCGCAGTAGAAAATCGACAAACGTATGTAAACATTACATCTGTACATCTACATATATATATATATATATATATATATATATATGCAAAACACTCTTCCGTGTTTATAAAATAGCAGACAAACGCACTATACACCAAATATATTTATTAGGAGATGAAACTATAGAGTCGAAATCCACCTCTGTATAGTGGGTTTATCTGCCATATATATATATATATATACATATACATATATATATATATATATATATATATATATATATATATATATGTATGTATGTATACATATTCATTTATTCACTTATTTCTTTATCTATATGCACTCCGTAAGCTTCTTCCAACCTTGACCTTTCAACTTGCTGTGTAATCTTACCTAATCAAGGTCAGCTGAGGACAAATACATATATGAATAAGAAAAGGTTATACGTGAAAGTCAGAGGAAAATTACAGAGGATTCGTGATATGTTTTTGATATGCGTTTGATGATATTGTTAAATGATGATATATTTTTTATCAGTTTTATGAATAGAACGAGAACAACAACAATAATAATGATACTAATGATATCAATGATAATGATGATTGAAATAAAAACGATAACAAAAATAATAACAACAATATTATTGATGATGATGATATTTAGGATAAATATGATAAGGATAAAACATACTGATACTAATAAAAATGATAATAATGCTAAGAACAATAATGATGATGATGAATATATTAATAGTGGAAAAATGATAATGAAAATGATAATAATAATGAAAAAATAATATTAATACCAATACTAATTCTAATACTAATGTTACTACTATTGTAATAATGATAATAATGATAATGATGATAATGACGGTAATAACAATATTTATGATTATGATGGTAATGATAAAGATAATGATAAAACTAATGATAATAATAACAATTATAACAATAATGGTAATAATGATAATAATAATGATAATAACAATAATATTAATAATATTAATAAAAATAATAGTACTAATAAGGAGGATAATAAGATAGATCTTAATGAAAATAACAATAATATCAACAATAATGGTAATGATATTTACAATAATTATGATAATAAGAATGATAATGATGGTAATGATGAGAATAATGTTGGTAATGATACTAGTAATAACACTAATGATAATAGCAATCATAAAGATAATGGTGATGATAAGTGTAAAGAAAGGGATTGCAATCATAACAATAATGATAATGATAAGGACAATAATGATGTTGATGATAGTAATAATGATAATGATAATGACAAGAATAATTATAATGATAATGACAATAACAATTATAATGATAATGACAATAATAATGATAATGATAATGACAATAATAATGATAATGATAATGACAATAATAATGATAATAAAATTGATAATGATAATTATAAAGATAATAATAGTAATGATTACAATAATGATAATAAAGTAATGATTATAATAATGATGACAATAATAATAATGATAACAACAACAATTACAATAATGGTGATAAGAAAATGATGATAATGATATGAATTGTAACAGTATTAGTAATGCTGATGATAACAATATGAATAATACTTATAACTATTATAATAACAATGATAATTAGAGAGGTAGATAAAGAGATAGGTACACGGACAAACATAGAGATTTATTGGTAAATAGGGAGATAAAAAGACAGACAGACAGATAATAGATAAATAGATAAATATATTTCATTGCGTACCTTCCTATCAGCTGATATACAATATTAAATCATGAAAGCTGATTCATGAAGTTATTTGGTAAAAAAATAAAAAATGAAATAAAATAAAAAATAAAAATCAGTATCTTTGTTCATTCTGTTCTTCTATAACTACCTACAACTAATTCCTTTAACTTTAGTTTATATCTAATAAACTACATTCTAGCTATTTGATCCTTTTGTGGATTGCAATAAAATCCGTCGAGGTCATTCGTTATTGGAATATGTATGTTTTGAACTTAAAAAATTCCCTCATGATAAAAATTGCTTTGTTTATTACGTCACAACGCACCATGAATTGGTTAATTGATTTGTTTTGAAAAGAGACTAGCAAAATGTAAGGAATATGAATATACAAAAATTAATCAAGGCTGATTTATCTTTAGTAATTAAGATAGTAAATGAATATGAAAATAATTAACTAAATAAATAAATACAAAATAAAGAGAACTAAAAAAACAATCAAATTAATAGTGAATGATAAAATTGATAGTGAATGAGAATGAAAAAGAGAGAGAAATAAAATTATAAAAAAATAACTAGAATTCAAATAATTACTAAAATTCACATAATCATCATCATCCCAAAAAATAAAAAAAGACCGCACATCTCATCCAAACATCCCCACACAGAAAAAGGAAGGAGAAGGAAGAAGAGAATAGAAGAAAAAA
>BOPN01003252.1:165222-168597 GCA_017312705.2 Penaeus japonicus | reverse complement strand
ATATATATATATATTCATAAATGTATATGTATGTGTGTGTGTAGTCGTGCTATTGCCTGTGCGAGCGAGACCTTGAATGGTGTCCTCCATGCGTGGAATATGATCATATAACACATTTACATGCTCCTCATTATACGTGTTCGGTTATTGTTTAGGGCATCATCTCTTCCTCCAAGAGATGAAGTAAGGAGAGAGAATTAGGAAAGAGAGAGAGAGAGAGAGAAAGAGAGAGAGAGAGAGAGAGAGAGAGAGAGAGAGAGAGAGAGAGAGAGAGAGAGAGAGAGAGAGAGAGAGAGCGAGAGAAAGAGCAAAATAAAAAGAAAGAAAGATATAACTATGGAATGCAAGGTCAGATAAGTATTAGATAAACAAAAGGAGAAAACAGACGAAATCAAAGGATCAAGACCATGAAAAAGAAACAAGTTAAAGAGTAAATGAGTCACCAAATATAACTAATTAAAACAGCTTCAAAATCCATTCAATAACTCCCCTTGTCGCCTTGTTGCACTTACATCAAAGGAGCCGTCAGGCATTGATATAAAACCTTGGAAACGTATGTTCGGAATTCGCTTGTGTTGGTTTCTCTTTATTGACAACGATATAGAATTAGAGAATAGCGATGTTTAGTTCTGGAGGGTAGTCAGCGTGTACATGATGGTAAAATTCTGAAATCATATCTAGTCTGAAGCCTAGTAGTATATCTTACCTCGTCCTTATGGCTCTATTCGTCGAAAGTTAGTGTATGTTGATATCTAAATATGTTTATCTTCTTATTCTAATTCATATACTGATAAAACCCTAAGAGAGAGAAGAAATATAAAGTAAAGAATAAAAATATGTAAGTAGTAGACAGATGTATTATAAGGAAATGTAAATTATACAAGACAGATGCAATGATACTAATGATAATAATAATAATGATAATGATAATGATAATAATAATAAGGAAAATAATGATAATGATAATGATAATAACAATAATGATGATAATTATAACAATAATAATAATAATGTAATAAAAATGACAAAAATTATAATGTGATAACAAGTTTAAAAAGGGTAATCCAAGGCACCACCGAGCATCAAGCAATGAAAGTGAGAAATTCGTTATTGCAACCAACAGCAAGGCGATATATTGACAGTTGAAGGTTCAATATTCGGAAATCTATAATCAGTCTATTTTGACCAAGTATCATGCCTATAGGTCTGTTCACTGGATGAATTATATATTTTGTACACGTGAACATATGTAGGCAATAGAAATAGGGTTTGGTTTAGATTGATATGTTGGGGACACTTTCAAAAGGAATAACCCGAGAGAGGAATGATTTAAACGATGGTAAATATGTTTTAGATATAAGAAGACATAGAGGGAGATAAGGAAGGAAAAAAAACAACAACAGAAGAGTCAAGTAGAAAAAGGAAGAACTAATGATAATTATGATAATGATGGTGATGGTAAGGATGGTAATGGTGTTGATGATGATAAGAATAATTATCATAATTGTAATAATCATGATGATAACAATGATATAAACAGTAATAGTTATGATAAAAATATAGATATACACATAATAGTGATAAATGATGATAGATGATGATATTGACATGTGATAACAAAATAATTAAAAAGTGTGTGTATGTGTGTGTGTATACATATAATTACATTGTATATCATTATTGCATTTATATTTAGTTTCTTCAACAATGAATGTTACACTTTGCTCTCAGTACAATCACTATCCAAGCTTATTGTTGCCGATATAATGCATGGATGAAAATATCTCGCGGAAATCGATCATAATACTTTGTGTTAGATCTTTTTAGTTTTTTGGGAGCATAGTATCTCGAAGAAGTCCTCCCTGTGCGTAAGCGCTACAAGATATTCCTGCATGGATATCTTTGTTTAGTTTATCCCATGCTGACCTCGCTAGGCGATCAGCATAATCATACTTAAAGATTCCAGCATGTGATGATATGCACTAAAAGTGTAAAACATGTTACATGTTACAATGGTTTGAATATCCTCTGAATTTTAGTAAGAATGTGATTGCTAATATTTTGTTACTTCATAAAATTCTTACACTTTTAAACATTTTCATACATCCGGAAAGGACGATTTTCTAGATTTCGTATAATAGTAGATATAATGTATATGTCCTTAAATGTTAGTCTTAACATGACCAAAAAAATATCCATTCTGTAAAAAAGTGATAACATATGAATTTTTCAAACTTGAAATAACAATTCTGCCTCCATGAAAACTATTGGCAAAAGTTAAAGTGTAGTTATAAATGGTTGATAAATGATTTACTTTCGTAAATTTCATTACAAATCATGATGAAATAGCGAAGTGGAAGGATGGAGAGAAAACGAAACGGAAGCAATTACATTACAATGGCTTGGAAATGACATAAAATGTTTCGGATTGTCTGTTACTTAATCTCTCTCATTTTCACTCAAACATTGCGTTTAATTCTATTTCTATAACAGAACCGAATGATCCGCCAAACATTGAATTTACTTGCATTTTCATTCGTGTATTGAATCACATACAGTAAAGTATGGATAATAAAAAATAGATAACGTGATCAGACAAAAATATTCCTGATGTAAGAATGTCAATATTTACGACGATTATGAATAAACTTTGTTTTGGTCGCAAACAATTTGTTCCTTTGTATCTTTGACTCTGCTATTCTGCTTGCGTACTTGTTTGACAGTTTTCGTGTCTGCTTTTGACTGTCACTGTTGCTATTAATCTTACAATATGGTGATGATATCGTGGAGATAAAACACACACACACACAAAGAAAAAAGAAAGAAAGAGCATAATCTGCAGCAGATGTTTGAAGTGGAGGCTAAAGTATTGAAACAGTGTTACAATACACGCATTATTAAAGTATCTAACTATAATTGGAAAGGTGGGGGGGGGGGGGGATGAAGACCCAAAAGGAGAAAATAAAAGTGCATCATCGAGCACAGATTTTATTTGGGGTTTAGAATATAATGTTTATACATTTATTGCAAAATCTAGGTGTGCAGTCCTTACAGGAGAAATGTATATACATCACACCACCTGAGATCCGAGTTAAAGATGAAAATGTTGCGCTTGTGGGGTGATCTCATGTAGCTGAATTGTAACAGGCTCCCTCGTAAAGTATTAGAGACTGAATACTGTAGAAATTAAGGGGACGGTCAGATTCAACCCACAGTTAAAAAACAAACAATCTTATAGCAGTGCACAAAAATCTGACTTTATTAAATGTCACTTCAGAATGTCAATCGCGACTAGAAAACATCTGAAAATAGTTTCTGCACAAAATGTTTATCGATATCTGTCTCGAAATTCACAATTAATTTCTATCAACATTA
>BOPN01003252.1:90000-95000 GCA_017312705.2 Penaeus japonicus | reverse complement strand
TAATGATGATAATAATAGTACTGGTAATCATAGTATGATTAATAATTATAATAATAATGACAAAACATATTCCTGATAGTAATAATAACAATGATGATATTGATAATAATGATAAATGTCAATTTTTTTACTTCATTTTATCTTTTATCTGGTCAGAGAGTGTTATTTCCTAATTGCTGTTGCCTATAAAAGCACAGGAAATTACCTTTACTCTCTGTAAACTTAGCTTCTGTGACCTGTACAGAGATGTTTTGAAATTGTCCTATTTTCTAGTACATTCTAGCTGCTGAAGTATACTTTCCTAGAACTTTTCAGAACCTTCCAGAACTTTTTTAGAACTTTATAGAATTTTCAAGAATATTTGTGAAGTTTTTAAAAGTTCCAAGATTATTTAGAACGCTCTGGTTCTAAAAATGTCAGTATAAATACAGGGAACATAAGCTCAACAGTTCAGTTTAACTTCTAGCTGTTGAAGTGGATACATGCTAAGTCGTCGTTGCTGGTTGCATTTGTTGCAGATGGTATCATGAGGTTGTAAACATCCAGCAGGCGCATTTTGCTATGTCTTTAGCGAATTTATCAAGATAAGAGCAAAAGTGTACTATGTAGCAACATCTGCTAAAATGTACTAGGCCTGCAAGGCATATTTCGGCATGCCTGTCGGGGATCACGACAGAGTGTGGCCATCTCACTTCACCTGCAAAGGAATTCTTGAAGATAAGATTGACAGTTTTGCATGTTTGGATAGAATTTTGAATTGTAAAATTCTTAGATTTTTTTTTAACCAGTGCCACTGAAAAAAAAAATGAAATTCAATAGTCATACAATATTTATAGGTAAAAAAAAAAAAAAAAAAAAAAAAAAAAAAAAAAAAAAAAAAAATATATATATATATATATATATATATATATATATATATATATATATATATATATATATATATATCTTTATAATATTAATTCTCTTTTGATCTTCTGCAGAATGGCACAGAAGCAAAAGTAGAGCCTTAAAATTGGCAATCCCAAGACTTTAGAGGGAACCAACTGACAACTCGAGCAATAGCTTCTTCCGCGTGGTGGACCCTTCCAAACGTCGAGCTGACAAGAATGCACCTGCTGCCATACATCCAGACCTTCCTTACCCCATCGTCTCAGTACCACACTGCACAGAGTTCCTTCGTACCCACTCCTCCAAAGAAACAACAACCCGTCCTCAGAAGCCAGCAGCAAATCAGAAGTTCACTAGGCCATAGGGTCCCGCGAGGAACAGCTTTGTCTCGGTGCTTCGGGCCTTTCTGGGGAACCACAAGGCCGGAAACTATGTGGAGCTCGTCCCTTGCGGCAAAAGGGGCTGCAGGACGTCCCGTCATCCTTGATGCTCATCTGGATAATTTCAAGTAGGACATGTGGGCCTACTCGGAGGAGCAAGATATCAACCGGGATATGTGAAACTTTGAACGCCGCTACCAAGGATCGTATAATGAAAACATGAAGGGAGTCTTTATTAATCGTAATTAATCGTAAATCACGAAAAACTTGTCTTTTTGTGGTCTCTCTTGATAAATAAGCACTACTCTTAAATCATCTGTTGTTTTGCTTTGACTTTTTGTGAATGAAAATCGGAAAATAGCAAATATGAAATAAGATTTGCTCCCCAAGGACAAAAATCGTGTTACATAAAAACAATCAAAATGATATGAAAAGAATGATGGTAATAACGAGGAGGCAAACATACGAGAAAGGAAATAAAAAAGGAAAAAAACACAAGATTGAGGTTTATGAAAATGATAATACTATTATATCCTTAATAAAGTCACCGTAAATAATATTAATTAATAAAAAAAATCATTAGTAATTCTCCCCCCCCCCCCCCCTCTCTCTCTCTCTCTCCCTCTCTACATAGGAAGGTAATGGGAACATTAATCATAAAAAAATCAAATCCCTACAGAAACAAGAATCACGGTTGTGCAAACTTTAGCTCTGAGCATCATTACTTATTGCTTAAATGTTTGGGGCCTTACTAACAAAACCCTAATGCAATAAGCACAAAGACTACAAAACTTTGATGCAAGAGTTGCATTGGGTAATGTTAGTAAGTTCGATCACATCACCCTACATATTATTCAACTAAAATGGTTAAAAATTCAAGCCAAATGCAGCTATGATACATGTGTTTTCATTCATTAAATACTTCATGGGAATTATCCACAATGGATGCTGCCCTTACAAACTGTAGTGAACACATCAGGTATTCGAACACGACAAGTAAATTCTCTTTATGTCAAGAGATCACACACAGAAATAGGGACACGACAAATGCTAATACGTGGACCCCTGACTTGGAACCTACTACCTCATAGTGTTAAAGACATCACTAACCTCATTAAATTCAAAACAAAATTAAAAGAACATTTTCTAAATTGTCAGTTGTGACATCGTATCAAGCAGATGTATTGTATACTAATTATTTTTGCAACAAATTATATATGTATTAAGAATAACCATTGTAATTTGTGGAATAAAGTTTTTTTATTTGAATTTGAATCTGAATATATATATATATATATATATATATATATATATATATATATATATATATGTGTGTGTGTGTGTGTGTGTGTGTGTGTGTGTGTGTGTGTGTGTGTGTGTGTGTGTGTGTGTGTGTGTGTGTGTGTATGTGTATGTATGTATGTATGTATGTATATATATATATATATATATATATATATATATATATATATATATATATATATATATATATATATATATTTATATATATATATATATATATATATATATATATATATATATATATATATATGTATGTATATATATATGTATCTATGTATGTACATATATATATATATATATATATATATATATATATATATATATATATATATATATATATATGTATGTATGTATGTATATATATATATATATATATATATATATATATATATATATATATATGTATGTATGTATGTATATATATATATATATATATATATATATATATATATATATATATATATATATATATTGTGTGTGTGTGTGTGTGTATATATATATATCTCTCTCTCTATCGCTCTCTCTTTTTCTCTCCCACCTCTCTCTCTCTCTCTCTCTCTCTCTCTCTCTCTCTCTCTCTCTCTCTCTCTCTCTCACACACACACACACACACACACGCACACACAATAAAACACACACACACACTCCCTCTCTCTTTCCGGACACTTGACCACTCTCTTGCATGTTGGTCCTGCAAACAAAGGTGAGATGGAAGCCAAACACAAGGATCTTCTCAACCCTCTTAAGAACTCTCGGATATTAGGGTCAGATATCAGATTAGATCGATGTAGTTAACGAAGCTTAAGAGGAGAATATTGTGGTTAATTGTCCGTTTTGGATAAAGGAGTATTCTATTTATATCTGTCTCTCTCTCTCTCTGTCTTTTGTGTGTGGAATTCCGGGTTAATTGTGTGTGTTTATGATTCATGAGGGTATTTTTTTATTATCATTATTAACATCTTCATTATCATTATTATCTTCCTTATGATCATTATTATTCTTATCATTATTATTACTAACATCATCATATATTATTATTACTGTTGTTGTCGTAATCATAATGCTAATGTTGTTATTGCTATGGTTATTATTATCATCGTTATTGTCAATATCATTATCTATATTATCATCTTTATCATTTTTATTATTTTTATCATCAATATCATTAAAATCATTATTAATGTTATGGTAGGGATGATGATGTTTGTTATCATCATTATCATTATCATCATCATCATTATCGTCATCATCATTATCATTATCATCGCTATTATTATGATGATTGTTATTATCATATTAATATTGTTGTTGTTGTTATCAGCATGACAATCACCATCATTGTCATCACTATAATTTTCAGTTGTAACAGTTATAGTAGTAGTATTGCAATTATTTTCATAATTACTAATAATAATTATATCATTATCATTATCATCATCCATGCTTTTATTATCATGACTGCTATGCGTGATTATCTTTTGTCATTCATTATATTCTGTAAGTTTGTTTTTGCCTTCCTTTTACCAGTCTACCTCTTATTTCTGATTGCTTTTTGCACTTACATTTTTTTTCTTTATATTGATTTAATCTCTCTAAATATCCATATATTTCTCCTTTGTATTTTAGACAGTCCTGGATTCCTTAGTATCTTACCTCTCAAGATAAAAATATATATATATATATATATCGGAATGCAAAGCGAGTGTCGCGACCCTTTTCCAATGGCATGAAATATGTATTCTGGAATTGGATATTCGTAAAAATAAGGAAAACAATATCCATCTGCAAGGTGACATAGCAGTTTTGTGCATGTTCATATAGATAGATATATTGAAAGACAGAGTAGAGTTCATTATGGCAAACGTAGAAAAGGGGTTTAGATGAGACTGAAGATGTAATCTGACGATTTTTCGGATTACTCTGTTATTATCATGTAGTTTTGATGGCGGAGTAATCCGAAACGCGTCAGTTACGTCTCTTGCGTTGTGGAAATCTTTGTCTCATGTCTCATTTGTTGATAGACAGACTGATGGATAGATTAGATGGGTAGATAGACGGATAGATTGGTAGATAGAATGATATATAAATAGGCAGATAGATAGATTAGTGTAAAGGTAGATTGATAGATATACAAATAGAAAGGTAGATAGATAGATAGATAGAAAAGTAGATAGGTAAATAGAAAGGTAGATTGATAGATATACAAATAGACAGGTAGATAGATAGATAGATAGAAAGGTAGATAGGTAAATAGAAAGGTAGATTGATAGATAGATAGATATGTATGTACATATATCCATTGATATTCTGATAAGGATTTCGATATTCTGTTGATGCTGACAGCGTGGCAGTCAGACAACAAATGACGTACGTAGATCATTTCAGGAATCATCACAAATCACTCTTAAGTCTAGATTAGATTTATGACAA
>BOPN01003252.1:62500-65000 GCA_017312705.2 Penaeus japonicus | reverse complement strand
GTGTGCTTACAAAAATGTACAGATGTTAATACGCACTCCTACATACATAAATAAACACACGTCTGCAAACCCACAGCCATTGCACACAGTCATGCCGTGAAAGGGTAATAGCTCTTGACCCTCACTACAATTAGCTTCCGTGACCCGTTTTCCCCTCGCATTATTTCGCCTCCCCTCACTTTCCTCACCTTCCCGTGCTCCAGCCCCCTTCCTTGCTTTCGCCTCCCCTTCCTCGTCCTCTTCTTCCTGACCTCCCAACGCCCTCCCTCCTTCCCCCTTCCCTTCTCCTCCAACCTCCCCTCTCTTCTTACCCCTCCCCTTCCCATCACACCCTCCTCCTCCCATCCACCCTCTCTCACCCTCTCTCACCCTTACAACCTTCCTCCTACCCCTCCCCCTTATCATCTCCCCCTTCCTCCGTCCCCACCCACCCCTACCCCCACCCTCTGACCCCCTCTTGCCCCCTTGCCCCCCCCCCCCCCCAATCCATCAGCCGTCTAATTCACACAGCCTGAGGGAGTGTATGCACAGGTGTTGGTTCGATACCAAGGCAATTAACTCCTTTTAAGAAGACCCCAACGGAACCTAGCTGCTTTTGTGGCTTCCGCACGCTCCTGTCACACTCACTTGCCATTAACCAGGTTTGTATTTGATGGGGATAATTTATTTCCATCATTCGGCTGTTGTAATGGCGTAGTTTAGGCGTCGAGCAAGGCGGCTGAGAGACGTTATTTTGGTCGCTTTTCTGCTTTTCTTCTGCGCTGAGATTTTTCTTTGTTTTTTTCCCTTCTTTCTTTCTTTTTTCTTGATTTATTTTTTTCTTCCTCTCTCCCCTTGTTTTCTGTCTTTTCTTTTTTCTTTTATATTTATTATATATATGTATAATTTTTTTTTTTTTTTTTTTTTTTTTGTTATTCAACATATATATTTAAGTCCTTCTTTTATTAATGATAGACGAATGAATTACTCGATGCTATATGAAAAAAAAGAATACATTAACATATCAATATAATTCCTAAGCATTACAAGACACAAAAAAAAAGAAAAAAAAAGAAAAAAAAAAAAAAAGGAGACTCGCGTGGTACGAAAGTTAGCGTCAATGATGAGACAGTCATTAGTCTTAATTACACCCTTATGGGCCATGAATAGGCTAGTTAACCACCGCCGGTTACATTGTCTCTTGTCGTGGTGGTCCGTTTAGCACGCGAGACGAGTCGGTGCGTGAGAGAAAGGGGAGTATATTGTGCCATCATGTCTAGTCACTTCTCTATTTACGTGTGTGTTTGGATGATTGTCTATTTTTGTTCATTCATATGTCTATTGATTTATTTGTCTTTGTGTTTGCTTATGATTTTTTTTTCCTGCGTATTTCTGTTTTTGTTTATGTATTTCCATGTGTATTTATGTGTTTGGTTCTTTTCTTTGTTGGTTCAGTTGGTTAATTTTGTATTTTTCTATTCATCTAATCATGTATTTGTTTGATTAATCTTAATTCACATTGAAATGAAAAGTTATACACCATAATCACTCATTAGAATAACGAGTATTTGCGAGTAATTAACAAGAAATCACATTTAAGCTGCAAATAAACTATGTATGATATCACATGAATAACTGACATTTACACTGAAAAGGTGCATAACGGTTTTTTTTTTTTTTTTTTTTTTTTTTTTTTTTTTTTTTTTTTTGCCTATCGTAAAAAACTACGATAAAACTGATTTATGACTGTGTGCCAAGTTTATACAAATATTAACACTTTACACTGCGCATTACATTGTGTCTGTTTGTGTGTGTGTGCGTGTTAGTCTCTTTGTGTCTGTACGTGTGTATGCAAGATGTTATAAAGCATTTCATTCCTTATATAGCATTCGGTAATTCGTCTAGTACTACGAGTTGCAGAAATCAATCTGAGATGTCATGTAGTGTTCTGAATGAATATGATTGAGCTTCGATAGGAAGTTCCAGCAGTTTAGATGGAATTCTAGAAAGCAATATTGACTGTTCGTACCTAAGGTTTCGCTAGGGTTCCGGAGCTGTGCCTGTGTATGGCTTCTTAAGTTTGATTGGTGTTCCCCTAATACTGTGCGATGGCGGATTTCGCTATGTCATTTCCTGCTTGTATTTTTGTCGGATCTGTTTGTTTGTTTGTTTGTTTGTTTATTAAGAGATTACTTGTTATTGCGCAACTTATCATGTATATTTATGATCATATGGTATATTATACATTACATATGATCATATAGTTGTAGAATTTTACACTGTTCTCAGTCTGCTATTCATTCGACAGTACATACACAAAGATATACACCCCTTCTTTACTACATACACACACACGCACACACACACACACACGCACACGCACACGCACACGCACACGCACACACACACACACACACACACACACACACACACACACACACACACACACACACACACACACACACACACACGCACGCAAACACAAACACCCCAACCCACATAAACAGCTCATATAAAACTT